>NW_019059851.1:876075-924986 GCF_000696155.1 Zootermopsis nevadensis | reverse complement strand
CCGCCCGTATTTCTTTTTACGTGTAAACCACTGATCAATTCTGAATGGGATTTTGTGCTGGATGTCAATATAAAATTTTTCGGAGCGAATGAGAACCAAAGTTTGTATCTGTAGAATGTACCAGCTGCTTTAAATTTTTGGTCGTGACAACGATGAAGGGGTGTAACTTTAGGTAGATGATAAATGTTTCCGAGCAACACACGTTTGTCCTTCTGCATGACTTCAGCTGAACATCGAAGCTCAAATAGAACTTTATTTTCTTAAAAACGGATCAGTTCACAAAACGTGGCTACAGAACGTTTTAAGACTGAATATTTTTTTTTGTCAGGCATGTCACTAACTCGCGACTTTTTCCGATGGTTTGTGTGGCCCGATGCAGTTCTACACGATGTGCAACCCAAAATGTCCCAGTTTCAATACATTTTATGTTTCAAACGCATGTCAATAGCTCCTTGTGTACAGCTGTTTTATATTTAAGTTGAATAAAGTAACATTATGTTTTTTAAAAAAATTCACGTTTGTATGCTTGTGGGGAAAGTAGAGGAACGAAAAAATATCCCAAACTTGAGCTTGGAATTAGTAAAAGTAGGCAGTTATGGTTTTCCCACTGTTTGGATGTAAACGGCCGTTGGTAGACACTGAATTTGACTTACCTGGTGTAAGTTATTGAAAATATTTTTAGAAGTGGTGAATATTTGACGAAATGGAAATACAAATTTTTTTATGACACTGCAGTGTGATTAGATTTGTAATAATGGTTTACATCAGGATTAAGTGAATAGAATTGTCACTCAGGTATACAAATGGCAAAGAATGTATTTAAAAAAATGTATGTGTTCTTCATTAGAATAGCCTATACCTTTCCATTGCCTGAATTAGAATGTACGAAGCTTTATTCCATAGCATGTTGTATGTTTGTTTTTGTACTTGATATATTTGCAGGTTAACTTTTTCTTTGGTACGTTTATTTTTAAGAAGGCCCCTACCCTCTGTAGGCGTGTTTCCAGTTTTATTGACAGAGTGCGTTTAAGCCGATGCTGCTGGTACGTCCATTGACTTCGGAGGGAAAAGTAATGTACGCCGATGGCTGATATGTGTGTCATTGAATTTAAAGCATTCGTCACCTTTAGCAATATCTATAATAAAACATTGCCCAAAGCATTTAAATATTTATATTTATTGTAACTTTAAAAGCGCATGTCACCTACTTTGACGGGGTCATAAAGAACTTGTATCACTTACAGAGCACGAGGTGTAACTGTTAATATGAGTTGTTATTGTAGGAACAATTGTCAATTCGTTTTGCTGTGACTCATCACATCACTCTGAATTATCCATGACGTTTCGTTATCTTTTCTAGTTCGTCCAATGAAATTAGCTTTGTCGATGTTTGAAGGTTGCCGTTGATGGTGCGATGTATTGTGTAAAATTGTTCTTTTAGACTTTGTAAATCGTCTGAATTATAAAATCATAAAATTTGAACCTGGTCAAGGTCTGAGGCTAACTTAATCAAGGGGCCCAAACAGGTAGGTTTTTGTCTTTCCCCTCTCCATCATTGTCACACATTTATACATGATAACAATAGCACAATCCACTTTTCGAAATATTGTAAATTATTCAACACTTGCTAAATTAGCTTTGTTTCTCCTTCCTCGTGAACGTAAACAATCTAAACGTTATTAGTTATTGTGTGTTGTTGAAGTATATTTCATTGTAATCTGCACTGTAGATATCGTATTAAGTACCTTTAGTAGGTGACAGCGGTAAATACACGATCAACCAAGTGTGGAAATTTTTAAATTACAGAAGAGTGAGTGGAATGGAAAGCCATAATTTACTTTGTGGTTATTCGAGGATTTTGTCCGAATAGGGATCAAAACGAACCAGGAATTGCGTACAGTTTCAAACTAACTGAATGCGAGAAGAACCGGTAATAAAAATGTTTTTACGAACCATGTAAAGAGCAGCATGGAGGAAAAGTTTAGTGTGCAAATTAGTACCACCATTTTATTATGTAAGACAGAAAAAAAAGTTTGTATATTTTAATGGCATGTCAAAAAAGCTCGTCTTCTCATTTAAGAGGTTGGTCAACCAAGCGATTCGAGCTGACATTTCGCCGTCGTCTGCATTAGGCAAAATTGCTGTAACGCTGCTTCCCCATAGTCGAGACCTGGATGACATTCCAACTGACAAAACTGACGTTAATTAAGTACTACGAAGCTTCTACTAATGTATAGCTTGTAGTCTTACTCGTCTACTGAAATATTTATTACATCTAGAGTTGGAAGAGGAACTTTGGAATTATTCGTATTAAACAAAATATTAAAAGAAAATTAAGAGTATATTAAATTGGGGGAATGCTAGTTATCATTCAGTCTTTCAGAATATTTTGCCTTCCCGTCTCCTTCCTTAAAACGTAAGGATTAAAATGTAAAAAATATTTTGCCTTGTTGTCAGGGATGTGAAGCTTTGAAGTTAAATGGGGAGAAGTAACATGAATATGAATAAAATTTCACTGGGAGAAGCTCATAAATTTTTACTGTATGAGATGGACTGGACACGTAGCACGCATCGAGGGGATGAGAAATTTTATTAGGAACATTTAGGATAAATATTCTTAGAAAACTTGGTGGGATGAGACTACTTAGAAAACGTATTAGCAGATGAAGAGATATAATTGATAGCAGTAAATTTGAATAGTACACAGATTGGGTGGCTTCATATAGCATGGTATTTATTCTATGGTTCATGAAAATCCGTCAGATTTAGTAGTAAGTTACTGGGATGAGGACATTATTTCTTTCTCAAATCTATCTGTACCTACTAAATAAAGCTAAAAATGAGATAATGCATAAACTGTAGCTAGAAATTTTCAAATAACTCTGGAATAATTTAGAACATAACGAAACTGTATAATGTAGCAGTACCAAAATAAGCCTACGCAAGATTCCAGTCAAAAATGGTTAATCTTGTAGGCTATAGAAAAATAAACATTATCCCAAAGGCTGTACTACAATTTATCACTTTCATTTCACTTGGAAGCGGAATCATTAATCATTAATCAAATTTAAATAATCTATTTTATTCAACTGCACATCATGAATCCATTTATGAATGAAGTCCATATTTTACGATGACGTTAACATTGAATAGACCGTCCACGTGCTGTCATTTATTTCAACATTTGATATTCAGAACGGTAACTGCATTTGGGAGGTTACGATTCCGTCAGAGAATTTATAAGGCCAATCGAAAAATCAGCACAACGCCCAGTTTTGCAAAACGATACAGTCATAAACCTTGCGTGTCTTGTTTATCTATTACTTTTTCTATCATGTATGCGTTTTATAGGGACATTTGAAATTTATTAAAGGGTGCTTTATTTAATTTTGTTTGTTCTTATGTTTTATTTCTTCTTCGTCAGCTTTAATAGATTTGGCCTCCGGATTCGATTCAGAATTGATTGTGAAACTATGAATTTAATTTCTCTCTTCCGTACAATCAGGTTACTTCCCTTTGTGCTTTGTTAATTATTCAGTTTCGGAGTTGTTTATAAAACAGTTAACTTAATAGTTTTATATATTTTAATACTCTTGTCTTTCCAAATGCTATCTGAAATGTAAAGATCAAACGACGCTTAAATATAATTGTTCCTTCTATTTAGTATGAGTGTGAAACTTGGTTTGACACATTTACCTTTCGCTTCCCGGGTGTTTTCTTTGACTGTGTTTTGTTTAATGCATATGTAATTTAAAAGTGTAGCATGTGGATCTATAATAAGTTAACACTGACTAAGGATGTTTGAAAATGTAATTGGTCCTAAGAATGATTGTGTGAGAGGATGCTGAAGAAAACTGTTTAATGAGGACATCAGTAATTTGTACGCTTCAACAAACATTAACAAGATGGTTAAATCAGTAGGTGAGATGGTCAGGGCATGTAGTGCTCTTGGGGGAGATGAGAGATGTGTACAAAATTATAGTTCGAAAGCATCAAAAGAAGACACCATTTATAAGACCTGGATGTATAACCTCTGTTTAATTGTTATACATCTTCTAGTATGTTTCGATTTTGATAGGTTTTTGTTCCCTTTTAAATTATTTTAATTTAACCGTGAAACATGAATCTCTTTTGATAAGTTGATTCTTGTGTGTCTTAGTAGCGTGATTTTTTTTTTAATTTTCTACCTTGCCATAACTGTGGATTTTGAATAGAAATACGATTGTTTCAACATGCACTGAAAAAAGGTTCTAAATTATTAAGTCACTTAATGTGCAGCACTAAGCACAACTTAGCTACAGACTAGCGTGTTTAATATGGGTTATCAGATGACACCTCGTAAAATCGACAAATACCATTATCAAACTTTAAGAAGCCAGCTGTTTCGAAGTTTTAACTCCGACGTTTAACAATCTTCACATTCGGATCTCTTACTGGAAAGAGTACTGGGATACAGGGAACGACCCGTTCTTCAAGTGCCTGAGCACTGCGGGTCCCAACTTTTCGTTGGCTCCATCTATAGACATTCGGTAGGACTCCTTGGACGATGGATCGGCCTACTGGGAAGAGTAGAAAATTTAAATGAATTAACACAGTGATATTTGTTTCAAGGAATGTCTCCTTGGCTTGCACGTTGTCTCGGGTCGACTATGGCTTCCGTTGTGTGGAAAGTCTGACGTTAATTTAAACTGTGAGATTTGCAAACAAATTATGCAGTTATTAGACGTTTTATAGGCCTGAGATGACACGTGGCACCTTGCCATTACACGTGACAGACAATACCTGCACCCGTATTGCGTCTTTCTGTTACCCGCGCGAAAATATTCAAAAGAAGCAGCGATGCCAAGTGATCGCTTTGTAAGAGGGTTAGCATTGGAGGAAGGGCAACGCAGCTCCAAAGCAAAGCTTTGTTATTCGTCAAGTATTGTCACGTGCCATTTGAACTGGGAAGGGGTGCTGGGACTAGGGCGAATGTTCGTAGTTATAACAGCAATAATGACCTTATTCATTACCTGCAACTAGATAACCCCACACTTTCTACTACTACCTTTATAATGACAACGTAATAAATTAAATGGTTACTCCGTCGTATCTAATCTAAGCCCCTAGCAACCGTTGAATTGACGACGGCCATGAACCAGTTTTCTGACGTCATGGAGTCGTTACGAAACGTCACAGATGCTCTCCAGGGACCCCATTATACGCTCTTTATCATCGTATGAAAAATATATTCTTTTCCTTTTGTGTCACATTTTTGTTTGTTCTGGAATAATACTTGTGAACGAATGATATTTTATTTTTGCCGACTGGATAAGATTTGTGGTTTCGACCCTATTTTAAGTTTTTATATTTGTCGTTTGTTATCAGTTCTTTCGAAAGTGGGTCAGAACTATTTTCTTTTCATATCTCTTCTTTCCAACAATAGAACTCAGGAAAATGTGACTAACAGTAAATTATTTCCTCGCTTTGTCTTCCTTTATTGCTAAGTTCATGGAGGCGATGACTAATGTACTACATCTCTTGAAAATCTTCTAATATAAACTAACACTAGGAATAGTTATATCGTTTTGAAATCGGTCCCCGTTTCCATTTATAACTTTGATGACTGATGTGTTCAGTAAAAGAATGCCTGCCATCTCTTGACACAAAAAAGAAACTTTTCTGTTCCCGCAATCTTAACATTCTTTTTTCGTGTTGTAATATATGAGCACTTTAGTCGTAACTTGTGCCTGACATTTGAAGTTGAGGAGTGTTTATCGTAGTGACTAAATGTGCTTAAGGTATGAAGTGCTATGAAGTTATAAACCTCCTGTCATAATGTATTACCTTTTAAGTTAATTCAGAATATTTAAATAAAATTTACAAAGTTGTTAGTTACCTCCTACGTGCAAATATATAAAAACGCATTCTACAAAGGATAGCCTTTCTGAACCGTTTTACGTAAACTTATGAACGTTGATATTATGAGAGTTTGTTAACACCAGTTTTTTATATATAAAGTAGAGAATGGTATCATTGTCACGCAGACAAAAATAAAAATTTCGATACCTCCATTGAAGCTGCTCGCACTTGATAACGTGTGCCCTTCTTATTTTGCTTCACTCAAACACTACTAAGTCGAAGAGCTATACTAACTCTCCCCCCAAGTGCCTACATGGCGTATAGTGGGACAGCGTTACTTTACTTTTACTAATGTCAGGCAATAAGTATTATTTTGTATATTTGGATACGTCACTTAAAGACCGATTCTGCTTTTCCTGAAATTAACACTCTTAAAATTCAATCATGAATATCATTTGACTTGTTAGTGTTGTTTCCGTGGCTTTTAATTTATAATATATTCACAAGATGTTGCGTCCGACTTGTGACTGGCAGTTTCTTTTCTCTCTCGAAACATCTCTCTTCCCATCGGCGAGCGCGTTACAAAGGATCAGATTTGCTACTCATTAGCCCTGAAGATGAGAGTAGAGATTGTTCTCGAAACGTTGGCAGAATATATAGTTTATTCACCGTTCAGCCACCTGAAGCGGCTTGTAATCCCATAGTCTTTCATGAACTTAAGTCGCCGCGAAAGCTACATTTTATACATCTCTCCTTTAGTCGTTACCTTCTGCATTTTTAGCTGACGGAATAAAAATGTAGTTTTGAGTTGATCTCTTAAATTCTGGGGCGGACTATCGAAAGGGCTCTGCGTATATTCAACATTTATATTTCGAGCGAAATTTTAGGGTTGAAGTGGTCCATCACACCGCGAGTTAAGTAGTGCCAACTGTAACCGGATGATAAAACGTTTCTAATAAAATGTAATGCTATCATTAGAATACAGTATAATACAATAAATAGTTGTGTCTTAATATTTGTCATGATTGAAAATTTAACAAACTAGCCCGACGCACTTCAACACGTCTGAAGTTTTGGTATGCAGATGTGTGAATTGTGATTTTTTTTGTAACTAAGCTGTTAGAACTTTATAATTTAAATAATTATTATGAAAATAACTTTTAAATTTTTCGCCATTAATATTGTAACCGTTCCACTTCTTCCTTGCAGCGTGTTGCCAAGCTGGGATCGGGTTCGATGAAGGGATTTATGAGACTCTTATGCAGGGTTTACAGGGTTTAATTAAAGATCATCTCAGCTGTGGCTTTAGGTATTTATTTCAGGTGATTGCTGAATTAATTTCTCCGCACGATATTAGTAAAAGTTAATGTAATACACCGATGCGTCCGTGATAACGTTTCAACTTGCAACAACTGACAACTGACCGACGACTGACTATAAAAGAAGTTTTCTGGTTGAATAATTTAAATTTAAGTCAAAATAACTTTTCTCTGATTGGTCGGTTCAATACCCGAGGCCAACTGTGACAATTTACATCGCGTGGTGACGCTAGGTTACTTATGCCTACTTTTGCATAAACCCAATTAATAGGGGTCCGACCTCCTAGGGGTGAAATACTGCAATAGCCTGTCAAAGTATCCAGTTACAAGAAGTTTTAAACTTCTTGAATGTGGATTTTTCGAAAGGACAGCTGACAGTGACAAATATAACATAGACATGTTTCGCTGACCCTTCGCGACATGTGCGGGTGTGGATGTATTGAAGACGGAAACATTGCTTCGTCCTTGATGGGTGGTCATAGTCTGAACTCGACCTCATGACTAGACGATTACAATATGATATGTCACTGCTTATTGGTAAATTAGATATGTCTTGATGTTATAGGTGGCAACTATTGCTTCTTTTTGGTAATTTTCGTAAATATATTCTTCAGTTTTGATTTGGGGTGTTTAGTTATTAAAAATAATTCCTAATGCATACTCTGTATTTTCCCGATAATTGAATGATGTGAATTATAAGGCGACTCCCAGTTTAAGAGCCGATGGAAAAGACGATTGTTATAATAAGAAGACCTGTTGACAAAAGGTTGTTATAAAGTGACAGCATATTACAGCCTAATTTTTAGTAAAAATATCGCCTTCTAATCGTGCCAAAAATGTTCATGTGTAAATACTGAAGTGCGGTATGTTCCGTTAAATTATTGTTTATCCTTTGTTTCCTCTTTAGTCTCCGTTTTAACAAGATTCGCTCTGTTTATTATTGGGATCAGAGACATTCCGATACAGGCAGGCTGCTATTTAAAAGCTAGATTTTACTTCAGTTACTTTTGTGCGTCGTAAACATGGTAAACTTTGCATTAAAATAGGCCTAACCCTAATGTGAGATTATCAGCGTTGACAAAACAGAATGTCGCTGTTTATTGCAATAGCAATCTTAAAGCACCCCAGAAACATTAAGACGTCTCTATAATACACGGAACTTAAACCCGATAGGGGATGTAGCTTATTTAAACTTCGGAAGATACACAGAAGGGATGGGTAATGGAAGTTTTGAGCTTTCGCATGAGAATATCCTACTCACTGGTTCGTATGCCACGCTCTGATTTCAATAAGAATGGGTAATGAGGCTGTCTGTCAATCCTGTGTCGTGCTGCCGAACAGGATGACCCAGAATGCACTGCAAAGAAAGGGTAGGGTTAAAGCAGTTTCTCGTTTCCATTTAAGGGGATTTGAATATCCCATCATTTCTGTACTAAAGCAAATATGTGAGGTACAAATCTTATTGTTATACACTTATGTTGCTTTTTGTCAAAATAGGTTGACCAGACAGAGGTAAGCCTTATATGAGATATTGTCCTTATTGTGCCTTTGCTACTGTTATGTCATATCGCTAGTGTGTTCATGTCAGTCACTCCTGATAACTATCGAACAACTAACCGCCTATACCACTCAAGTAGGGTAATGAATTTGCGTGTTGTAATAGATCTTACGAGATGCAGTTTTTATTGACCTCATGCGTGTCTGTAACCTAATATAATGTATGTGAAATTTTGTTTTGAAATAGCTTATAAACACCTTCTAATTTTCCATGAACTGTTTTTTATATGTTAAAAATTATAATATAGAGCATATGCAAACGTTCTAGTTTGTATATCGCAAATATAACTTATCAGAATGTGTAATATTATAAATTACGCACAGAAGTGGATCAGTAAGTAGTACAATTATAGGCCAGAGTTTATATTATCTAGAACGCATTAATTTATTTTAAGTTGTGAATGTAGGCCGGATATTTATGCAAATTCAGATTTATTTGAAATGTTAATTCACTGTTTTTACTCCGTCACAACACCTTAATACTGAATATATGTATGTATGGGACATTAACTACACTGATTAGCTGTGAAATGTTAAAATGAATATGTAGTAGGTGCATTTGCACTACATTAATATTTCTGAAGCCGGAAATGTTAATGGTCATGACGTTTTACGACGTGAACGTCCTGATTTTTGTGGCCTCTAATAGTAATAGTTAAATGAAGGCTGTTAAAATGGAGAGATCATGTTGGTAGGTCAGCTGTTAGAAGCAGGAAGCCCGTACGAATTTTGGCTAGAAATTCTCGTTGAAATTAATCCCTTCCGAATCGGTATGGTAGCGTAATATTAAAATGGATGTTGTTGGGTTATGTTGTGATTGAAATGGCTCAGGATATACTTAATAGTGAGCGGTTGTTCCTTTATTTGTTGTGTTCGAAAATATTTAAAGCTTTAATAACATGAAAAAATGTATCGTGACTAAACCGTAATTGGAGCTAATGGCAGTGTGACATGTATATTAAATCTAAATCCTGTTATTGTTTTATTCAGATCAGATAACTGCAGCCAGAGATTTAAACCCACTGTAATTTGCCCCTTACTTGTCAAAAATGCCACTTTTCGTCTGTACGATTTAATTCCAAACTTCGCACGCGTGGTCTCTGTAATCATTGTTATTGCTAGTGTCAACGCTTTCGTGTTACGGCTAAGTGAGGGACGGGTACGGAGGGGGGGTCAGAACAAAAGAAGTCTTCTGTGCGAGTCTGGTGAGAAATATTTGCTCCGCTTAGATCTTCGGAGTACTTGATGTTAATATTGCGTGTGGTGACACTCGTCAGCAATGGTACAATCAGATTTAACAAAGTAATTCACAGTGAGTGGGAAGAGGGAGTTCATTAATGATAACGGTCTAGTCTACCGATGTTTTCTTAATTAGAACGCGTACCTGTGCGACCTTGAAGCAGCCGGATAGACCTAGTGGCATCTTGTTTGGCACCTCTCAAGATAACTTGGGTGTACCGATAGTAGACGCTAGAAAATCTGGCAGAAGAACATTATCCAGAAAGTCGTCGGTTTAGCGTGAGCTGTAACGACTGCACAATCCAAAATAGCGCACATGCCTAGTGTCCTCCTTTAAACTTTTTTTCAAAAATCTAATCTCGGCATTTTGTTTTGTCTGTGTCATATGAGCGTCAAACAGGTTTAGCCAACTTCAGTAATACATTACCCAAAGTAGAAACACACACCGGATGTTTATTCAATTTACGTTGGTATGGTCTTTGTTTTTATTGAGTGGAAGTCAAACGGGACTTTCACTGTAAGCCTTTCGCCCCACTCCCAAGGTTATAATAGCTTGAACGTGCAAAAATATGAACCCCATTTATTCCTTCTTGCCCAGTTCATGTTCAATATAATTAAAACGTAGGACTGGTACGGCTAACATATCACTGCACGCCCTGAAATCTAAACCTTTATTTTTAGTTTTTATGACCTTTTGACGTGTTTTATATGTTAATGATTAAAAGCCGGATATTCTGAACTACACAGTGTTCACAAAAAGTCTTGTATCTGAATTTATGTCGGTCTGTCTTCAGTGCTTTCGTGTCAATCTTAAGTTTAATTGGGTATAATCTGGTTGGTTATTGTGAAACTCGATTTACCTACTGATGAATTAGAACAAGTTTCAGCCATTAGTTACCTATTATTTTAGTCGTTGAGTTAGCCATACATAATTGACGACATTTACATTCGTTCCCTGGTTAGAATTACGCACTTTACTTACAACTTGTATTAGAAATCGAACAGAATGGGAGACGTGATAATATAATATCCTATGTCCGTCACGCTTGGCTATACGAATGTACCGTTTGTGCTATGCGGAAAGAATTGGAATTAAGTTCTGACGGTAGTGGCTGCGGTAGCAGTTCAGCGGTTCTCGATTTGATTCTTAGACAGACTGTCGGGCTGGCACACAGGGCCGAATATAACAGGCGCCCTTTTTGCAACTTTTAATTGCGAGCACGCCTAATAAGGTAAACATTGAAAATAATTTCTGATCTTAAATTTTATACTTTGTTAATTTATTCATGCGTATCAAATTTGTGTCAGAGGAAGAATTACTGCTTGCAGGATTCTGTGTCTGACATGCCCTTTTCTTGCCCCCTGCTGTTCTTCCACTTAGATGGATAGCGAACTGAGGACTTGAGTCCCGTCCTTGATCAGTAGAGTTGTGGGCGCCCTGGAAAATGACCCGGTAACGTAACAGGAAGTTTGGTCAGTACCATGTATTCAAATTAAAAATAAATTGTGCTAAATCATGGACGTACCTTTAGTAAGGTGACTTGACCTTGAAGTCATTACATTCTGAACGCTGTAATAAAAACTTTCCCACGGTTAGAGCAATCTGCATGATCCTAAATGCCGTGGTGATTCGACCAACGTATTAAATTAATAAATACAAACAAATTCAAGGATTACACGAAACAAAAAGCTAAGAAACTGATGGAAAACTGAGAATCAGCCGACCTTCCTTTACCGAGTTGGAACGATTATGCGCCTCCGCAGATGGGTGAATCTTTTTTAAGGTCGAGTCAATTCTCCGCTCACAGGGAATGGTTAGGTTGGTCATGCCGAAACCTCACCTGAAATTTTACTCATCTACGGAGCCCATCTAGTAATGATTGTACACAAAGTTTTAGCTGCTGATGCGCTGTGCAAGGGTGCGAAAAAATTGCTCAAAGTTGGTATGTATATTTAAAATTCGCTCCGTCGCGCATGCGCGTGACAGCAGAGCGCCATTCACCGGTACATGGCAGTGGAGGGCGTGGGCCGGGCGCTGGTGAGAAGGCAGGGAAAGACTTGAGAAATGTCTCTCTCTCACACACACACATACACGCGCGCGCGTAATTTATTGAATAAGTATGTATATAATACGCAGGTGTTTTATATGCTTTGTGGAAGCAATGCACCGGAACAAAAGACTGTTCACTCATCCATGGCTACTATGTACATGTACTAATATACAGTAAAATCTCTCAAGTTGGACACCCCTATATATTGGACACTTTTAATTGGAACCGGCGAATATCCTATAATTTTACATGTCCACAATACCCTACATCTTGGACACCACTTTTATTGTAAGTTGGACAGGTTCGTGCACTTAAGCTTCAATACATTTCAGGGAAACGTTTAGAGTTACATATTTTGTTGTTTTGAATTATTGACTGATGAATGTCGTCTGTCTGGAGGATTAGCCTATGGTTTAGGGGGTAAGAGACATGAACCCATCGTTGAAATGCAATGAAAGTGTTTAGTTATTCTTTCTTTGAACCCTCCACTGAACTACAGAATTGCAGATACAGTTTTAACTCCACTAGCACTGCGCTTGCATTTGAGTTCAATCTTTGTTAACAGAAGTGGGATTTTCTTTTTGCGTCGGGGAAGGGAAAATTGATGGAATTAACTTTATAAAATTTCATTGAGTCTGGGGTGTAATGTGCAATGAATGGGAGTGGGTTTCAAAAGATTATTGTTGTTGCTACTTTTGACGGGTATTTCTCCAGTATATTTTATATTAGGAATCAAGACGGTCACACATCTGCTGGTCTTCAATCGTGTTGTGTCGCCTGGCTGTAATATTGCGTCCTTCATAGATCTGCATTGCAAGTCGCAAAACGTTGACAGCTTTCCACATTGCATTGAAAGATCTGGTAATCACAATGTCACTAAAACACCTCCTCTACTACGCGCAAACAACAATAGTTACGATTCTAGCTTCCCGGAGACTAATCTTTCAATGCCCCCTCAGCGCCTGGCCCACGCCCTCCGCTGCAATGTACCTGTGAATGGCGCGCTGCTGTCACGCGCATGCGCGGCGGAGCGAATTTTAAATATACATACCAACTTTGAGCAATTTTTTCGCACCCTTGCACAGCGCATCAGCAGCTTTAATTTTGTGTACAATCATTACTAGATGGGCTCTGTAGATGAGCAAAATTTCAGGTGAGGTTTCGGCATGACCAACCTAACCATTCCCTTGTAAGACAGACATTATATTACTCTGCAGCCAACGTCCAATGTTTCTACCATCATTTGTTTGAGTCGGTGCAACAAGCGAGCCGGAACTCAGTTCTTAATAAGGTACTGTTCATTACTGTGGGATGCTACACCCAATGCGTGGAGCTGTCGTTCATACACCAGGAAGGGGCGAATTTGTCTTACAGAAGGCCAAAGTGCACCCATGAAAATGAAGTCCGTGAAGACGGAACATTTTGTGTTTGTATACCTGCTATATTTTTATTGGATACCGGAGGTTACGAAACGAAATTTGTGGAAAAATTGTTCGGTTTTATTTTACACAAAGCGACAAACATTCAGTTTACTGAAGGGTGAAATCAGTTAGTGGGCGAAGTTAAAACATTACAAGGTTACGGAATGTGTGTGTGCGTGCGTATTATTGTCGTTTTGAATGATGAGCAAGTTTTAGATATCTCTTATCCGAATGAAAGCGTTAATGTCGACTGACATAGGTTCTTGTTAACCGTGGCAACCCGGTAGGGCAGGTAAAGTTGAATTACTATGTTGGCCAATATGACTGGTAAATATTATAATTTGGTCACTATCTGCAATCATAGTAATACGATGGGACGGTAAAAGTAGCAATAATAATGTTCGGCTACCAAAGCTAATATATTTATGACTGACATACCTTATTTTGCCTTCTGACAACCACATAAGTACCACTTCTTTAAATTATGGTCTAGTTCCTGGAACGTACCGTGACGAAACTCGAAAATCGTAACGCTTGAGGCAGTAAAAACAGCCATAAAATATCGCCAGCAGACCGGGATTGTTCTTTGTTAACATTTGACCTCCACCTTCTTTCCGCGTGTGTTGTGGTAGAATGTCACTTCCGAAATCATAATTCTGTTTCTTCGTTTTGTTGTGTCTGAAACTGTAAATTTTTTCACTCGACGTAGAAACGTTGAGAGAGAGGAAGAGGGGGGGGGGGGGGGGGGGGAACAACACAGAATACAATGATGCCAAACATACCATTGCGAATTGTGCCCAGGCGGAGATTCGAACCCGGGGCCATCCGAATACGAAGCATGAGGTCAGATCAGAGTTATTTTTCGAATGAAGTGAGTATTGTCACATGTGCCAGTGGTGGCGTGCTACGATATGTTTTTTCTTTTCATTTTCTTCGCATATTATTTCTGAACTAAGCAAAAATTTACCAACAAGTAAATATGAGTTTTGAAGATGGCTGTCTTCTGGGCTATTGCGCTGTGTAGTCTGGTAAATGAGTACCGACGTTTCAGAGGTCCTTGCTGCCTCCATCATCGCCCTGATGATGGAGGCAGCAAGGACATCTGAAATGTCGGTGAACCTCTACCAGATTACACGGCGTAACAACCCAGAAGACAGCCATCTTCAGACTCACAGCAGTGAAAACCTCAAATCCTGAATATGAGTTTTGTTAAAAAGTGAATTACTTGGAGGACTCGTGTGGTATTAAACAGATCTTAAAGACGTCGATTTTGGTTATGTGAATCAAGTTTGTGTGAGAACAAAAGCGGTATGTGTTTGAGTGCTATAATCCTAGCCAATTAAGCGTCTTTAATCAAAGTAGGATTTGAGGTTTTCATGGCAGTGAGACCGAAGAAGGCTGTCTTGTACGTTGTAGCGCCGTGTAGTCTGGTAGAAGTTTACGAAAGTTTCAGAGGTCCTTGATGCCTCCATCATTAGAAGACAGCCATCCTCTTTAATCAAGGCTGCGTTTCTCACATCCGCCTCAACCAGTCTGCAATGAACTGCTGTCATGAAGTGTTTTCATGCGTTACATGGGAGTGCTGGTATTCAGATCTTTTCTCATCAAGTTTCTGTTTTAAGTGGTACACTTTAAGTTGTGAAGAACATTAAGAATGTTACTATTTAGTTACGAGATTTGAAGCTGGGATCAAACTTCGTTCGTCTAACCCATAGGCAATCTCAGCGAGCTATGCGGGCTCCAGTTCGGTATCAAACGGAGTGAAAAGTGGTAATAATTAGTTCAGCTGTTGAGCACAAAATCTCAAAGTAAGAACACACCCGGTTAAGACTTTCCCAGTTATTGTAAAATGTGTGTTAATACGCTAATTTGAATTGCAAATCGGTGGGAATTAAGACTTGACCGGCAGCGGGCCGCGGGCTGTCCGTTGTGGATTTTGTACGGATCTCTTGTTGCATTGAACGCGAACAATGACGAATGTATTTCCAAAATGATTTCGAGGTTAGAAGTTAACAATATGCTGCAGAAATGGAAAAATTATGTATTTTTAAGCAATTTGAGGGTGACACGAATTTTTAGTTTGACAAAACTTCTCAAGCACCGATATTTATCGCCAACAAATTATTTCAACTTTTCATCATGAGCTTGCTGCTGGTGAGTATCGAACTGGGGTCTCTCGGGTACAGCGTAGATACACAAAATATGAACTTTCGCTCTGCGATTCAAATCGTTCTCCAAATCCAATATAAGTTGTCATTTATATTTCGTAAGAGACAGCGGTGTGGGAAAGCGATAAAGTGGGATCCTATGGGAACCATTAACAATAAACTGGACTGGTCGAGTTGCCTCACCCTTACCAGAGCTTAACATGTACAGCTCGCTGGTCGCATTCCCAGGAGCCAGTTCGATTCAATCTCGTGAATCCTCAAGAATGGCAGACTGACAAGGTATGAGTTGAGATGCCAAATCCAGTATGGAAAATTAGAACATCTCTCCCTCTTTTGTATTACACAACGCAGAACAGAAAAAATAAAGCGGGCTGGAAATCATTGTATGTCTACGCAGAAATTTATTGCCACCATGATCAACTAGAATTTCAGTGTCTAAAGAGGGGATAGATATTTTAGATGGGGCGTATTTGTTTTGCTGTTCTGTTATTTTTATTCCTTCACAATCAAACAGCTTCTGTGAAATTTTCTCTCCGCACACAAACTCTAAGTAACAATGCATTATCAAAACGTAAATTGCTTTAATTTGCAAAGTACTATAATTTGCTTGTGTATCATTACTTACGATTTTTTTTCTCCCCATTTCGGAAGAAACGAAAAGTATGCATAAGAAGATATTTTGGCCTTCTCCAAGGGTAATGGAACGAAGTTTAATGAAACACGTATTTTCTTATATGGGTGTTTGTTTCCGATATTAGATTCAAATATAGTGGCAGTATAGGGATTCTCTGTCATTACCCTTGTCCGAAAAACTCTTTGTAACTTGCAGCATCATTATTTCAGGGCCCAGAACCCGCATAATAACTGAAACAAATCAGGTTTCGATTATAGATCTATTGACAGCCCAGTATGATTTAAAAAGAATCCTGTCATTAAAATTTGTTGTGGAACAAGGTGATAAAATTAACGAAGTAAATTCTTTATAATATAAATTTAGCTGTATACGAGCTGCATTTTATTATGATCATAACTTTTGTAAGGAGATGTTATGCACGGGGAATAGGAACATTTATTTCAATGACGTAATATTTTTCATGGTTTATCAAGAGAGAGTATCTGTCGCCAGTAACTTACAGAACAGTCTTTACTCCTCGGCATCCTGAATATAATTGCAATTGTCAGAATGCTCTGGAAATTTTGCTGTGATTTTGTACCCATGTTGTATGCTGTCAGACAAATTCTCTTCGTCCAGAGTTTCCAGGATGGCCACAAAATCTCTTTTCAGTGACATCGCGCATATGTATTTTTCCGTCCCTTCTCCGCAAGTTGTTTAATCCGTTTCCACGTTGTTGTTTTTTTTTCAGACATATTATTCCACTTTGAAGCCTGAACATCATAAAAGCTGTCCCTCATTGCCGTTTTTTATGTCGTGAAGATTTATTAGCCACAGCTGAGAAATCTTTTCGTTTAAAATGCCGCAGAGTGAATTATCGCGTGTTGTCAAGTCTGAACTGTGAGGTAGCCATTTCATATCTGTTCCTCGTCCAATATATCGTGCACCGAATGTGTTATAAGTTATTCTCGAACTGGGGTGAGTATAATGTGCTGATGCACCGTCTTCTTGCTATGTGCATGTTGATTCTAAACCCATGTCACGCTGTTGCGAAATGAACCACGTCTGAAGCATGTTCAAATATGCCATGTGATTGACACTTACAAAAAAAGATGAACCAATAAAGTGTTTTGTTGAAATTGATTCCCGTATCATATAGTTAGGAATTTGCAGAGAGACTTTGTGGCCACTCTGTATGTAGCTCAATTCTCACGTCTCTGTAATATACTGATCTGTATTTTAAATGTAATGTATAAGACGTTCTGTCCATATTTCGCAGTTCGTACGTATAAATTATGTACTTTATATCATTCATATGTGAAAGAATTATTTAAGGACTGGCACATATTTCTTTGTTTATTCAATAGTGATTTTCTAGCGTCTACTTATGTTTGTGAATAATTAGAAAGAAGCAATTTTAGAAATTATAAAGAACAAAGAAGTGATCTCCGAGTCGAGATTCGAAGCCGGGACGTTTCCAGTGCAAATCGTAAATACTAACCACAACTTCGATGGTAATTTATTTTTAAACTTATATGTTATTTGTAAAGATTGGTGTTGATAGAAATAATTATAGTAATTACGTAAAATCTTCACGACGGTAAGGGTGACGATTTCTGAGTTTTTGCGCCGTTTAGGTTTTGGACTGGTTGGTAGATGGGTAGGGGCATCTACCAAGAATAACTACGATATTACACGAGGTCGGTCCAAGAACAAACGTTTCAAATCAGGCTCCACTCTGAATGAAATTGCATCTTAACGGTACCGATTAAGTTTGGTGAAAAGGTGTCGGTAGGCCGGTTCAAGTTATTCTCTGCAACTCTTAGTGGCTTCCTGAAGTTTCTCCAGACGAAATTTGAGCTAATCAGACAGACTTCCATTACCGAATTCAGAATGTAGTCACTGTTCATATCCATCTGATCATCCCATTCAACGCTATGTAACTTCTGCATTTGAAACAACTTCGTTAAATAGCATGTCTAATTAGTGACTGGAGGACGTGATTTTGAGTTTTGATGAGTAGTGATTGTTGTCTTCGCCCACTAGGGGCAGACTGGCTCTGGGAGCCTCTTAACCTCGTCTTCAGTAAGTACTGGTGTCTCGTGTTAAATTGTCCTTTCGAACTTTTGCCCATCGTCTACATATTATAAATTACGTTTCCGAAGCAGGATTCTGCTTGCGTCATCGGATAAGAAGGAAGGAAGGAATGACAGAAAGAAAGAACCTATTCACTGGGCCCCCCTGGTTGAGCTAACCTCAGACTAGGTCATTAGTAATTTCCTTGTATTTGTCCGCATGTCGATTTTCTATACCTTCCAGTAATTACATTTGTGTTTGCCAGACGTCAAAGTAAATATACTAATGTATATACCTAATTTGAAAGAAAAAATTAAGCAATGTTAATGACATTTCCGAGACGTGTAACTAGGTTCTGCGGCAAGACGAAGGTGAAAGACAGAATATGCCTTCCTCGAATATCCATACTTGCTTGGTAGAGAATTTAAAGTGTTTGAATTTTGTTGCCTAGTGCGCCGTTGAATGAGGGCTGAGACGGTGATTTGTAAAACGGTCATGACTTTGGTTTTTAGGTCTTTACTCTTCTCATGTTCTTATAGAAGTACTCTGAAAAAAAACGGAAGACACCTCTTGTTATATCACCGAAGACACCTCAAATGTTGGAATATAATACTCTGCTATTTACAGCTTTGATCTTATTAAGTTTGTTTTGTAGTGTCAGATACAAAGCTATTCAACATCTATATTGTCTATTGTTTCATTAATTATGCAGCATTGAAACTGAGTAATGTAATTCTGGCGTAATTAAGACCATCGGTAAACAGAAGCAATTTTTTTCTCCTTGGTGCTGAAATTGGCTTTAAAATTATTATTGTAATGAATAATTTGCAATAAAATACCGAGCACCTTTGTATGTAATAGTACTTACACTTTTTGCATTATTTAATAACAGTTTAAATTATGCTCCGAGGAGTGACAGCTGTGAGTGGAAAATGTGAATAGGAAAATTGAGTAAAGCTACCGTTGTGTATCTAAAAATTTATTGCCAGTTTTCTGACGAACTAATGCATGGTTTCAGACATCTGTTTTGTTTAAAGGTAACATAACGTGATAAAGACTTATCGTGGTGTACAGTCCCAGGAACAATAAAATAACCCGTTAGTTTGGTTTACCACTGCAATTAGCACACCAGACGAGAAATTGTCATAGTAGTTTTAATATAGATAAGAGGGAAATGATAAATTGTATAAAAATGACAGAAATGTACGCTTTTACGGT
This sequence comes from Zootermopsis nevadensis, assembly GCF_000696155.1. Next base: position 905,483 of record NW_019059851.1, on the reverse strand, counting down.
AGAAAGTTACTTTTTGGTTTGGTAACGCATAACAGTACTGAGGATTCTTGTCCGATTTGTACATACAGCAACTCAATGTATTTCTGTTCCCTCCCACCTTAAGGGCCAAGTACCAATGAAAACAAACAGTAGCTCCCAGTGGGAAAGTGTTCTGCTCCTCAATCATGTTACATTGAGGATAACCTCTCCCGATCGTGATTTGAAGTGCTTATATTTCAAATACAAAGTATGAATGGAAGTGTTGTGGTGCTTTTGTTGATCTCTGCACTTCTTAATCGTTAATTTTTTAAAGAAAACACGTGACATTGCCAGTCTTCTGGGCTCTGACGCCGTGTAGGTACCAGCGTTTCGGAGAAATATACTGTCTCCAACTTCAGAACTTTCCTGATGATGGAGATGAGAAATTTATCCGAAACGTCGGTATCTGCCTACGAATCTACTCAGCGTGAAAACTCAGAACAACATCGTCGTTTTCACTGTCGTAAGAACTTATGATTTGATGATGTACCCTTTCTTCGCCCGGATTTTTCTTCATGTAAACCGAATGTAAGTCAATACAAATAACTCAGAGCCCATACCGAACACCACAGATATATTCCTGTTGCGTTGTTTTCTGTTGTTTGTCTCCATGGCACCGTGTATTGATCGTCTTGTGAATTAAACTTTTGCCAAGCAAACAACCGTGCACATAGAAGTTTTGGACTACAGTGAAGCCCAAGACGGAGAGTAACAGATGGACAAACGGATAACTGACGCAATACGAAATATAATTAAATAAGAATTATTGTATTAGAATTTTTATTCACTGCAGTTTCTTCAAGAGGCCTGTGTAAGTTAGACACAAATATGCAATTCGAAAAACAAGAATAGAGTGAATTTAAATTCGTGGGTATATGAGCAACCATAGTATACCATACCTGACATGTTTTATCCGACAGTGTTATTGCATAGAATTATAAATGAGCCCAAGTCTTAACAAAAATTTTCTTTCGCCAATTTTTTTTTTCAAAACCAATTTTTTTTCAGCAAGAACTTGTCGCCTTTAACATTTCAGGTGAAGTAGTGTAACTTTTAATCACCTCTTCTAAATACGGTACTAATTGTGGCTTATTTCATATTTTATTAATTTGTGCAAATTCTTTCTTCCGAAACATTGTTCTTTCAGTACATGTTTTCTCGGGTCAGCGTAGTATAATATTCATGTTTTAACTGTCTGCTTGATGGCCCATAAAGACGTTGAGAATATTTTTCAGTAATTTAAAAGACTGGATATGAAACACGAAATTGACCCGAGCAACCCTTGCCGAAATGACAGAGGTAAAACCAGGCTGACAAGTCGGATGGCCAGTGTTTGAATGGGGTGCTGATGCTGGAAATGTAAGAAGCTTTGACCAACCCGTTTGCTGCTTCACAACCAGGCCTCTTTTTCTTTATACACTCTCTTTTAATATATTAGTGTAATTTATCCATATTTCTTTTCTTAGTCTGACTCTCCGAAGCCATCAGCATTATCTGCATATAGAGAGAAGTTCGTTGTTGGTGTAGGTATATGTCTTCCTTCGTCTTGAGAACTGGCCAGTAATGTGGCTGCTGCTTTGTTGCATGATGGACCAGTGTGCCATTGTAGTATAGTACCCTCCTCCATCTTCACTTCTCCCACCCGAATTTCCAGTTGCGTTTCAAAGAGATGAATCGCTTAAGGTCGGATGGTACAGACAATGAAAATGAAATATCGTACAGTGTGGAAGTTGGATTGCTGTTAGATACACCACAGGATGTCAATCGATATGAATTTAGCTCTACTTATCGATATTACTCTCTGGTTATATTAGTGTCAAGTTATTTCCCCGAAACACCTTAAATTAGTATTCAGTTTATATAATCAATATCAAATTGTATTTAATGTAGATTCATGAAAGTGACTATTTGAAATTGATGGTCGTAGACTATAGCCACCTAAAATGACAGCATCGGTTTCGAAATGTTTCGTTTTTTGATTTTTAATCGTTATGTATCGTATTCGAATTATCACTATATTAGTGACAAATTCCACAAATTTTTCCTCAAATAAAACGAACACTTGTGTACGGCGACTAGATATGTCAATATGGAGTTTCAAAAGTTTTGGAGCATCTCTCGCTCCAGCATCAGGAATCGATAGACCACGAGCAGATGAAGTGGCTTTTTCACCACCACCACCCCACCCCCCCAAGACAGTCCAGAAATAAGAGATTAAGTTTGTGTTCTAACACACCAAGATTGAATCAAAATGTTTCCGTAGAACGTTATTTTATATTATTTCCTTCACCTTACGGATCACTTTTCCTCTTTAGATTTCAAAATTCTCATCCCTTCTCTTTTCTTATTGTCCGAATATTATTGTTACGATTTTGGTCTTAACGGGATAAAACAAACGCTTAGCGTTCTCCGTCGTACGTCAGAAATGACTGTCTTCGTTTAAGAAGCCATTCATACTGTGCGTCTGTAGTTAATTCTGTTCTGACTCGACATTTCTGGCCTGAAGATCGTCTATCCTAATGTGGTTTTTCATGATTCGTGTTCAGGAAATACTTGTATCCGCGTAGTACGCTACTACTGACTCCCCCATCCCTCATAAATTAACTTTCATTAGTAGAATCTGCTGTATGAAGCCCCTCCACATTTAATGTCATTGCCACCTTCGTGTCCTTTACCTGCGTTTTCACAAACGAGGTCTTGACACAGATGTGAATGCAAAGCCATTACATCTGTGTGAAGAAGTGCTACTACAGAATTTGAGGCGTGTTATATCAGTCAATTCTAAAGGGTTTTGACTTCGGTAGATTACACTTAAAATTATTCATTGTCAGGAATTTTTCCATCGTCTATTCTTTAAAGTGCCGTCACAGTGGCCGCGTGGTCTGAGGCGTGGGCCTTGTGCGCGTGGTCACTTGGACCGTGGGTTCGAATCCCACTCAAGGCATGAATGTTTGTCCGCGTCTTTCTGTGTTGTGCTGTCGTGTGTAAAGGTAGAGGCCTAGCGACGGGCTGATCACTCGTCCAAGGAGTCCTCCCGAATGTCTAATTATTAGTCATTCGGGAGGACTCGTTGGGTTTGATCTATTAGACTCTAATAGATCAAACCCAACGAAAGTTGGGACCCGCAGATACTCAAGGCACTGAAGAACGGGTCGTGTAAGTATCCTATTCTTTAAAGCCCGCGGCGTTTCGGAGGCTGGTTCTGTCTCCGTCTTCAGGTGAGAGGTACATACTCTGTTGGAACAGAACTATCCTCCGAAACGTCGTGGGTTTTAAAGAATAAACTATGGAAAAAGTCCTGACAATGAATAATTTTGTCTTATTTCAGGTTTAAGAGGCGTACATTGTGCGTGATTTAATTTTTAATGAGTCGACCGTGTCACAATGTAAAATAATCAGGATTTTGCTGCCTTTTTTCCACGTTCGAAAAGTATTCTTTGACACATAAAGTTTTACCACTTTGGCATAGTGAATTTGGTAAAACATGGTTATTGGATCGCTATGTCATAGTGTTTATCAGTATGAGAACATAATGGGTACATTTGGTGTGAATGCCGAAATTGATTTTAATTTCTGGTAATTGTAATGTTGTAATGTAAAGTAGACAAAGAATACGGACGCCCTCACAAACCTTGGAACTTGATAGATAATTACAGTGTGTATAATTTATTGCTCATACTGTAATTTATTATCCGATGTCTTAACATTTTAGTCATTACGTAAATAACAAGAAATTGGTCCATTCAGCGACCTTCAAATTTCTAGTCATTCCGTCTGTTCGTATCAGCATTTTGTACTGGAAAATATAAATCGAAAATCTTCACGGGACTTGAAATGGCTTCTGTCAGACAGGCAAAAAAAAAAAAAAAAAAACCAATATAACAGCTGCATTACTAAAACAGAACTGAAAGAGAACACGAATAGTAGGAGCTGGAGAAAAAACATGCATGGAGGTGTGTCAGTAACCACCGGTACAAGTTTTGCATGGAACATGACGTGGTTCAGTTTCAGTCTATTAAAAGAAAATCGTGAATTGAAAATGACTTCATCGGCTATATTGATTTACATTGAACTGGTAATAAAATGTGTCTCATTACTTAGCAATTCCAGTCAATGCCCAGTAGCTTAAAATGGGTGGGATATAATAGAACCGGTTTGTTAGGGAAAGGAGTTCTACAGATCAAATTTCTTCTCAGTAATCTTTCTGTTATACTTGTCCCTAAATAGTATTGGCCCGCATGATGCCAAGAGTTGTTAGTCGAGGATCAAGAGTTTGGCGATGCAGCTTGGGCGCTATGTAATGAACAACTTCTTCATTTGTATTCATCACCTGGTGAAGTTGAAGCTATGACGATTACATCAAGGAGCATGCGGTATGCGATGCATGTAGCAGGTGTTTGAACAACAAGAAGTAAATACAGAATTTTAGTCCGTAAATTTCTTGGTAAAATATAATTTCTTCAGAGACATGGGCGTGCAAAGGATTTGAATGTGAGGTCTGGATAATTGGCCTGAAATAGCAAGAATTGTTTCTCCCAAGGGCTAAGAAATATGTTACTATATGTATAATTTTAATTTTAGTTTGTGAACGTCTGTATGTAAAGACGTAAAATTTGAAGGAAATTGTGGATCATAAGTGTTTCCATAGCTTTTAGTCAATGTATTAGTTTCTTCTGAGAACGTTTTGAAAGTAATGTACAGACAGTTAACAGAACAGATATCGATTTTTTCGAACCTCGACGTGAAATCTTATGTCAAGTTTGTGAGGAAATCTTTCTAAGATTTATTTAACACTTCAGAATTCACACTGCAACTGATACTTGTGACCCTGAATTTTGTAGGTGGGAAATCGATGCCCAGTTTTAAATCGTAACCATAATTTAATATTAAATGGCAGAATACTCCCAAGTAGGTACATTCTAGCCACCACCTACAAACACGTGACGTTGCTATCCTGATCTTGGACAGGGATTTGATACCAGTTCTTATAAATGTAAATATTGTTTTTCTAAAGAGCGGAAAAAACGGTATGTTATTTCTTTACTTTGTGCAAGTTTATATAACTTTCATATCTACTATCAGGAAATTCCATTGAAATGGAAATTGTTAGTTTATTTTATTGATCGAACACTAGAACTTTATTTGTTACCATTATGAAAAGCAGAAAATATATCTGAGTTTTAAATTATAAAGGCAGTAAGCAAAGCAACATTTTTATGACACGAGGTACATTGCAGTTTTTCATGTGATGTGGTAACGTAACATAAATAGAGAGCAGGGCTTATATCTACGTGTGTTGCTAAAGACAGCCTGTTTGGAGACATTTCGTCTGGAAATATCCTTGAAATTGTCATAAAATTCAGAGTTCCTTTTTAAAACGTCGTTGGAAGTAAACAGTCTATTCATGAAAAGCATAACATTGTTACAAATACGAATTGTATTTTCTAATTTGAATGCAAATGTATGTTTATAGATCATTAAATCGCCTCTGTGTCTAAGCGCCGTATTGGGGTGTGCGTATTCCATAGCTCCGCCGAGAGACGATAATTCGTAGCCCCCACCTGCATGTTAAATAGTAAGTCCCAGTTGGGGCGGAAAGTGTGTTGCTGATAAATCTTCATCTGAGCATATTAGCGGTTGTAATCTGAATACAGCTCTCTTGGCCAAAACACGTGACTGTCGGACACTGCACTTTCAAGGCGAACAGTTCTGAGCGTTGTTGATAAGAGGGATCATGAAATCCCACCTTTACTCCCGTCCTCTGTATCGTACAGAAGTGAGTGATCTGTTTCATGCTTCTGACCACTTTACCGACTCCATGGAGCGTATTCTTAAGAAGTTCATGTTGTATTCATCTAGTGAAATTCCCAACCTTGTATGGAACCGGAAGTTTCATTTCCGTGCACACAAGAGCCCGCCACCTTTCCCTTTCCTAAGCGTAATAAATTCAAGCCACATACCAAACCCTATTTCCCTAATAGTCATTTTATATCCTCCCATCTACGTCTAGGTCTTCCAAGTGGTCACTTCTTTTCGGGTTTTGCAACCAACATCTTGTATTTCTCATCGTCTTATGCGCGCTACACTTCCCGCCAATCTCAGAATTATATATTTGATTACCCTAATAATATCTAGTATAGTACAAATTATAGAGTTCCATATTATGTACTTTTCTTCAGTCCTCCACTCCGTCGCTTCCAGGTCCAAATATTCTCCCAAGCAGCATGTTTGCATATACCCTCAGTCTTTGTTTTTTCTTTAACCTTAGAGACCAGGTTTCATATTCGAACGCTTTAACTCCGAGATTGAACGCCATGCACCCGTTGAATAGAAAGTTGAGCTGGCGCCAAAACAATTCTGGACGTATTGACGAACAGAGAAATGCTAAAAGTCTTTCTAGCAATCACATACTGGCCATTCAGAGCCATAGCCATATGAGACGTTTAAAGGAACGCAAACCAGGGTATGAACGTGTTCCTAGTTAATACGAAGTGCTGGTGTGTAAAGTAGATTAACAAGTGCGAAGAAGTGTGTTCCGTATTTTCGGAATGCGTTCTCTGATTTGGCTTACATCCTCGGCCTTACTCTCAATGTAACCCTTTAAAGTCAAGTGGTAACTATATCTACCACCTACTTTGTTTACTAACTATTTGTTTTCCCTCAAAGAATGTATGCCTATTTGTGGGTTTCGTGTGATTCTTACAATGAACTCCGATAATTTCAATAAACATTAACGAATATGTAATAAAGAAGTGTTTTGTAAGATTTGAGGTTTTCACAGCGACGAGTATGAAGATTTCTGTCTTCTGGGTTGTTGCGCTGTGTAGTCTGGTAGACATTTACCAACGTTTCAGAGGTCATACTGCCTCCGTCATCAGGGCGATGAGTATGAGGATTTCTGTCTTCTGGGTTGTTGCACTGTGTAGTCTGGTCGATGTTTACCAACGTTTCGGAAGTCATGCTGCCTCCGTCATCAGGACGATGAAGATTTCTGTCTTCTGGGTTGTTGCGCTGTGTAGTCTGGTCGATGTTTACCAACGTTTCAGAGGTCATACTGCCTCCGTCATCAGGGCGATGAATTTCAATATGACCTCTGAAACGTTGGTTAACATCGACCAGACTACACAGCGCAACAGCCCAGAAGACGGAAATCTTCAAGAAGTGTTTTCTTTGAAATATGAAATGAAGTTGTAGATGTTACTTAGGTTAGCTTCGTGTTTCAGTAATTAAGACACAAGCCAATCACACTGTAATACGTTTTGTTCTCGTGGACATTTAACATGCAGTATTTTAGGTAGTGCAGAAAATATGAACCATTGTTAAGTTTGATCGTAAGTTTGGTTTAGAAGGCATGATTTTTAGTTTAGGTGGAGCAGTTGTTAATATATTTTTCGTAGCTCAGAATTAACTACGTGTGTTTAGAGTTAAACGTGTGTGAAACTTGAAAAATTATCTGTTACTTTGTAGAACTTCTTGTCATTTCGTTTCTGTTGTACCCTCAAGGTTATTTCAAATTTGTATTTTCGGTGAGCGAAAAGATCCAGTTGTCATGACAGAAGTTTTTCGTGTTTTTTTTTTTCAGTACGTCAATACATTGTGGGTTACGTTAGATCACTTTCCGCATCATTCTCAATGCATAATTTATAATCAGCCTTCTTTCGCCACTGAGCAGTTGTGGAAGTATCGTTGGTTAAATACAAATTCAAATCAGTTTACAATTCGGGGAATTTCGTTCATCATTGAACGTCTGCGTATCAAGAAATATCAGGAAAATACATAATCGTGCCTATGAAACCTAAAAATAGTTTAAGTTTACACCCAGTTCCAGTGGACACTGCTCCCTATTTTATATACGGGTTCTGCTTCACAATGCTGTGGACAATTTTGGTCTCTGATTCAAGGAAAGGGGAGACCATACCGTTGAGTAACACCGTCTTCTAGCCATAAGTACAAAAGACGGTGGCCACACCCCGGATAGGAATCTAAATGCCTTAAAGAATAACTCAAACCGTTCGTTCCAACAGTCTTAAAGACTACTGGACCAGGCCTCTTTGGCCCCCCCCCCTTTCCCACCACAAGATCCTGTTTTCTTCTTCTTGTTTACTTCGGACAGAACGGCTAACTTGTTCTTCAGGATCGTAGTCGAAGGGAGGTACGATATCGAGGCCGGATTTTGAAGACCAGTAGAAAGGACAACAGCTATGACGTTGTTGATTATGATGAATAAGAAGAAGAAGAAGAAGAAGAAGAAGAAGGGGTGGTTTTATCTCTTTGGCGAAGACTGCCACGTCAATTCAGCAGGGTGCTTACTGTCCAGTGGAACACATTCGCACATACTGTCGTATGATGATAGTGGTACATGCTGTGGTGTGTGGTGATGGTCGCAAAAGACGTCTGTAGAGTGCAGGTTAAACATATGCATGGACCACTGGATACCTTGCCAGTTCTACGCCCCCACACAGGTTGGTGCCATTTTCAGACATTTATGAAAGCTAGTAGTCGGGGCCAAGGTTGTAATCCATGGTGGTTTTCCAATATTCAACAAACGTTACATTGATCTAGTAATGTAGACTCGCTTCTTTGTATATGTTAATGCTAACTCACAATTTGCGCAGAGTTAAAGGTATTTTAAGTTTTATTTAACTCCGGATTTTCAAATTCCCAGCTGTTTTTGATATCTTCTAATGAAACCCGACTCAGTTCTGTTTTGTGTTTCAGATAAATAGAGTGGGAACTTATCCTAATGAAATATACGTTTGTGTGTGCTTGTGTAAAAGCATAGGAACGAGAAATATATCTTCAGCTTAAGCTTGGAATTAGTAAAAGTAACAGCCCCTTCAAGTCATCTTCTTTTTAAGCGGCCCATAGTGGATATTGCGTTTTACTTGCCCTATTTAGGAATTGTTAAACATATTAGGAAGAAAGAATGGTGTTCTTAGACAGTTTTCGTTTTTGGAATTTAAAGTGTATAATTGTTGTTATTATTATTATTATTATTATTATCCCATCTATTCACCACTTTATAGGGTATTTACTTCCATATACTCGAGACAAACCTTGTCCCTGAGGTACATAGTGCAGCAGCTATTTCAGAAATACATTTTGTTTTTAATACTTGTTACATGTATTATGTAGTTTTATTATTAGAGCTGACTACATATGTTACGACAGCGTCTTTCGAATGATGTATGATGTTCTTAGAATGGCAGTTTTCTGATGTTCCCTGATGTTGTGTTCGCCCGGAATGTTGGGCAAATATTTTCTGAGTGACTTGGAGACAGTTCCAGATGTTCCTATAATTATTGGAATTACGTTTGCTTATACTTTTCACATTTTATTATTATTATTATTATTATTATTATTATTATTGAATGATCTAGAAGAACTTGAAAGTACGTTTGGTTGACGTCATAGGTCTTCGTGATTTAGCAGTGTTTGTTTTGAATAGAAAGTTGTACTTGGGGAAGACTGCCGGGCTTTCACTTGCATTGATCTGTGCAAAAATGTGAGTACGTGATGAGGATTACATAAAAGATTCTGGCCTGAATACCTCAGGGGAAGAGACCTCTTATGAGAAAACAATATTAAAATGGATATCAGAGAAATGAGTGTGATGTATGGATTAAATATAACTCTTTCAGGATAATTATCAATGGAAGTCTGTTACGAATACGCTTATGATATTTTGGTTCCATCAGAGAACAGACTTTTGACAAGATAACTATTAACATTTGCAGAAAGACTGGTACACTATAGAGTTATTAAGTCATTGTAGCAATTGAAATTCAATTTAACATAGAATAACGTACATCATGATACTTGTATTCTCATTCATTAATCATTGTGCAGTCTACTGGTGGGTGAGTTATTAAACATCCTTAATTAGATGTTATTTTTAATTATAATTACAGTTGAATCATAATTTTAGAACACCGTGTAATGTGATTTTAATATATTAGATATAAACCTGCGAAACTGGCTCACTATCGCCTCTAGTGGTGGGCGTCAGCATTAATAGCTCTGAACCGTTGGCTTCTGCTACCGGAGAATTGGGGATAGTTAATTAGTTGTTACACATAATTTCAGGTGTATTCGTGCTTTGCTACCTGTTACATATCGCATTTCCAAAATGAACATTTATCATGTTTTATAACGTAAGTAACTTCTTCAAACACTTTATATTTTGTTAGTCGTATTATTTAAGTTTAATCATATTTCTGGATAAATGGTTACATTGAAACAATTTTAAAGTTTTTATTAAGTTTTCAGAGATCAGGCGATTACTTGTCAGAAGGGTTTAAGGACATTGTTGTATAAATAATAGGGCTTACTATTTTAATATAATGTTCATCGTGCTATGGTTTTTCACCCGATTACCGAAAACTTTTATACGGATTGAAATAAAGTAGATAGCGTATCTTTTAATCTTTGTCCATTTCAGTCCGATGAATACTTTGAGGTGTAGTAACTTGCTTCTTGTGTTCCGCTAGTTTTTGCTCTGGGTCGTGCTCTCTGCCTGCATATAATTTATTTTACCATAAAACTAAATATTATAAAATTTGGCTTTACGTTGCAACAGGTATTTATGCTGTGTAGGCGGCAAGATTGTTTACAATGTAGTAACGTTATCTGTGAATCGATTTTTATTTGTTTAGCATAATATCGCTATTTATAATGAAGTTTCAGTTGCATCTGAAGCGTCCATGGTAGGATTGTTCACAATGTCGACGTATGTATGAATTATTTAATGCTGGTTACATAGCGCTCACCGTAAGGAAAATATCACTCTTGTTACGAAAGTTCTGATTTTGCCTGAAATCACTCTCGTCAATGTTAATTAAAATATATAGGTCATTGGTAGCTCTTAATGTTTTGCTGCTTTTGTGAATGATTGTTTACGCAATTGTTTGGTCGTAAGCAAAAGTATTGATCATTAATATTAGAAGGGAACTGTAGAACAACGGGAGGTAAGTTTGCAGCAGGACATATTCGATTAAAACGTCGATAAAAATTCTTTTCATTAATTAACTTCTATCATAAGCGTGCGACTTACTTTGACTCTTTTGACATTATATCTTTGTATGGACACACGAACTATAATGTAATCTATTGTTACGTGGGGAAAGTTTCTTAGTCAGTAATTTTAAATGTCAGAAAATTTAACCTTTTGATAATCACGACTTCAGTAGCAAGTCTGTTATTAAATAGACTACTAACTGACACTTCATCAGATAACTGTTTAAGTGGTATACGAGATCGAAGCCGCATTGAAATTTCTTGCCTTATTTTTCTGCGAATTCTGTCCACTGCAATGACTTAACGAATATATTGCATTACACATTAGCAGAAGTCGTTTTCAGTGTAATCATTTCACTGGAGCTTCGTCTGTGATGTGTCTTTTGTTGGGAGATGTACATTGGTGTCAAGGTGTATAAATTGTAGTTATCCTTTCAAGAGTAATTCAGAATATCCACAAGCCGAATAATCGATTTACAAAACAAATACGAATCGAATGCGAGCACTGGTATTACCTAGATGGCAGCACTATGTAGAGAACGTCTAATAGATTAAGGTATAGGTTGCATTCAAGCAGACGTCTTTGCTGAAAACGACTGCAAGGTGTAATCTGTTCTAGAATAGAGTTTCCATGTGCGTTCTTTGTAATTTTTTTTATTCCAAATACGCAGCATAACCTAACCTAACCTAACCTAACGTAACCTAATCTAACTCAGCCTTGTCTTACCAAACATTGCATAGCCTTTGATAACCTAGCCTGACCTTCCCCAAACCTAATCTAAGATTTCCATGGTTTCTTTTGTTACCATGGTTACCTTGGCTCCCATGTTTGTCTTGGTGTTGTGATGCATGCACACTGAATTATTTGCGTATAAGAACTACACTTCGGATGAACCGTCTTCGATCAAATATTCTATCTAGTATTCTTTCAAAAGGTCATTAATTAGGAGTGATTTTCTTCTAGGTTGAACTGCTTGAAGTCTCTCGGTAACTCTTGAATTAAGCATAATAAATTTATCATTAACTCTTGAAATATGCGTCATATCTAGCTTACCAATAATTCTATCATTCTCAAAAACAGTTTAGTAGCTCTTGAAGTAATCCTTTGATGTTGAGTTCTTCTAAATATCATTTAAGAATTCAGTCCTTGCGTCTAGAAAACAGCTCTACCTCTTTGCAAGTATCAACTGGTTATTGTTGTTTGGAAAGAAATAAAGTGAGAATCATACACATCCCATAAGTAGAAAATGCAGAATTGTTTGCTGTTACAGCATTTGGCACGTGTAGTCACCACTGGGCTCTAAGGTGTGAAATATTGCATTCTCATAACTATAAGGTGACTTTTGGCGTAAAGTATGCATAATCATAATTATCTCAGTGACACTTGACTACAGAATCATCATGGTAACTATCTCGATAATTCTTGAATTAATGTCGTCGTAATTTGCTCTGTAATTTTCCAATGGAAATAAGCTATAGTGACCTTCGCCAAATTTCATATTTCAAGGTCACACAAAAATCGTACAACGTTGCAACACGAATAGCGGAGCCCAGGGGAGTGAAGACAACTCGTATCTCGTAGTGTAGTAAAACTAGCAACATAGTAGGTGAAGATGAAATCATTTCTTGTCCTTGAAGCTTGCAATTTGGTGACGGCTGCTTTTGGTATTATAACTACTGAATTGAGTGGGCTCACTATCGGCGTCCATTTGGTGAATAACAAGCACCTTCAAGGTTAACATGTCCACGAATTGCAACGAGACTGCAGATCGTTCATGAATTTCTAGCCAGTCCCTGTCATGGCCACAGAAACGGATTTCTTTTAATTTCCATATGACACACATATACTTGATGAATAATGAATCTACTTTAACATACAGACGTAAATGAGAACATGCATTTGATTCGATTAAGAACGTATTTGGACCTCAAGTTAAAACGTTATGATGCAAGAATATAACAGATTTTTAATATTCTGTACGATGAAGAGTAGTGTTTCGTTTTACTGCGTTTGAACCATCGAGTGGGCCAATACTTCGTCTTAACATGATGAATGTGTGAGTCACTAGAATCTCATGATTTAATCAACCTATGAAGCTGCTTTGGTGATTAATCCTTCTATAATTTCACAGCACTATATCAGCTTCACAAGTTACTTGGCTTCAGTGTGGTTTGGGTATGATATGGATGTTGAACTTGGCTGAATGAGAAAGGAATGTGTATCTCCAGGCACTGTTCCAACATTCAGCTGGAAGCTCTTGTGTAAATTCGTAAGAAAATCAGTATATCTGGCAGATCAGTCTAAATTTGAGACCGATATGGCCTATCACTGAGATAACCCACACATTGAGGAGCGTTGAAGCACGTATCATGGTTTAAAACGCCCTCTCCCAGCTTCGCCAATTGTCTGTCTGTCCGTCCGACCGATTGTCAAATTGTGCATTTTAATTTCGAAATAACGAGTTTAATTGGTATTTTGATTTTGTAGGTGTTCTCCGTAATCGATTAGCCGCTCTCAGATACCAGAACAAAATTGTTTTAACCCTTCAGCTATTTATAAAATGAGTTGGGGTCGACATTTTCTTTATTACTTTTGCTAAATTACTTTTCTTATAAGTTTCGTTAGTTGACAAGAAAATTACTTAACCGTGTTTAATAAAAAATAAAACATTCTTCTGCCTCCTGGTCCCCAAGAATTGTACTTGTTTCTATATTTATATTTTATTTAACGGCGCTTTCCGTAGCTCTGACTACATAGCGTCGGATGATTTAATGATGAATTGGAAAGTATTTGGAAGGAAGCGGTCGTGGCCTAATTTAAGTCACTTTACCTTCATTTGCTTGGAAAGACTAAATAAAACCAATAAATCCTGTCAGCACTCCGGTACATGGGCCGAGATTAGAACCCAGAACCTTCCCAGCAAGAAACAAGAGAGCAAAGTGCTCGGTTTACAGAAGTTAAGTAAATTTATGAGTTCAGTAAAATTGACGGGGGAGCAATTATGCGGAAAAGAAGGCTTCTGTCTATTTAAGTGATGGCAGAAATGCCTCTTCTTTGTGGAAGGTATAAAGATTGAACTATAAGAAGATTACTTCAGCACTGGTGCCTTTCTTGTTATATTGATTATGTTAATTGGCCTTGTTTGTAAATGGTGACTGGAAGCACGATTATATGTCTTCTGACACCACCTAAATTTGCTATAAATTCAAGTCCGTGCTCTAAAAATGTCAGCATTCCTATCGACTGTTCGATACAATATCTTAAAAGAATGTCAACATCGAAATACATTGCTCCTACGCACATCGATTCCACGTTGTTTGTTTCTTTATGTTTTGAGATTCTGAAAGAAGGCACAAAATTTTAATCTCTTCTTTTTCCGTTACGTTTCGCGTTCTCCTTTTCCTCTTCTCCTCTATTTCCTTCTCTTCCTCTAAATCATATTTCGTTTATTTCCTTTTCCTTCTTCTAATCCTTTTTATTGTCTTCTTTAATATAAACTAAACTCTTAATTTTTTTTTTATTTTATCTTTTGTCCCTTGTCTTCTTATTTGTGTCTGCCATCCACAAGTTCAAAATATGCATAGCTTTTAACACGTAAGACCTTCACGGTAAATGCATTCCAAAACAAACACTACTTGTCGCTCTTTGAAAGCGTGCTGAAAGAAAGAGAAAATTATCTTGAAACATAATCATGTCTTATATCAAGACGCATTTTACATGCGTCATAATGCAGTCTCAGTGCTAACTACACTACTACTAAACTGAACTTATGTAATCTCGTTTGCACGGTCCGTTTTCTTCATAACATACCTTAATTGTTGCAGGATTGTTAAATAATTTCATAACTCAAAATTAAATGATTTTTCTTCAGCCTGTAGTTCTAGATCCAGATGCCGTGGTTATCTGATTAACACTTCTATTACGTGTTTGAGAGGTTCCGGGTTCAAATCTCTGCCCGGAGACCGGCTATTCAGGCCGTTTCCATGGTTTTCCGCGTTCCCAGACAAAAGCCGGTCTCTTACATTATACCTCTACCGTTCTCGGATGGCCTAGTGTTCTCAATGTTGTAAACTTAGGCTGACGTAGCCGAATAGAACCTGCTGTCATTCCACCTCGGTGTCGACTTTTAGGTTCGGATTCGGATTTATGAGGTTAGGGTTTCCTCCGTCTTGAGAACTGTGAGAGTGTAAGGTTTTGGGGTAAAACAGTGGGGGGGTGTCTGGAAGACGATCAAGGACGTTATTGGTGTTGTGTTATAATATATGTACATGAACTGGTCAAAAACAGGCACTAGTTTATTGTTGGCTTGTTATAGTTTATGTTTGCAACACAAAACCCGTACAGAGAGCGTACACTGAAATCGTATGACAAGTTTAACAAACAACAATATGGCGTAATAACACTACAAAAAAGAACTTGGACTATAAAACACATGTTGCGAATTTCCTATAATGATCTAATAATTGTAACTCGTGCGATAATGGAGATTTGATCTAGAAGAGTTCTTGTCCTCGCGATTTTGATGTATACGTTTTACTGTTTTCTCATCTATCCCTACAGACTTTCCAAGCTTTGAACTGTTGAATGTAGAAGTAACCCGTGCAAGTGAACGCAAAGTTATTTACCCCGGCACGACAGAGCATAGATTAATACCAACAAAAAGTAAGCGAAGTTCTGTCATTAAAATTTCAAAATAACCCGATTGGTTGTTAGCAGGTGACGATTTATTTAACTTTGTCACTAATGGTTGGACGGAGATATTTCTGGTAATCATTCTATTATATTCTGGAAAACGTGGCTGTGTAGGGGTTTAAACTCATCGTCATCAAAGCCATCGAGAATTACAACTTCTGACGGAATCCTACGTCAATTCAATAGCGTTTTTAATTCATCAATGAAAAATACTTTAATTTTGAGGTGCGTACAGCGTAGTCCTCAGGTTTGTTGTAGAAGTAACGGTGCAGTCGCCTGTCACCAACACATCTGGGGTCTAGTCCCGAGTCTTGAACCTATGCACTTAAGATATCAGAGGGCTGATCTCTTACAAATTTTGTTATTAATTATCCTGGCATTTGATGGTATAGAATCTAAACTATTATCCGCATCTGCAAAGATAATGCTGCAATAAATTGTATTACTATTGAAGACAAATCCTAATAAAAGACTATCATGCTTCGTAACGTCTTAGATTAAATTTTCAAAAAATGTTTGAACAGACATTCTAGTATCTACTGTTTGATTGAGGGTGTTGGGATAATTTTAATCGTGCTTCAGAAAGTCGTTCTCAGTTCTGATGAACTGTTTATTCCTCCAAGGACAGACAAGACTTCCGAACCACTTGTTAAAAATAATAAATACCGGTATTTCATCTAGAGGGTATACAAAATTAGCTACAGATTAAACAGTTAATTGTCTGGATTCTCAGTTGTAAATATTATCGCATGAATCGAAAAGTGATTTAATGTAATGCATCGTGAAGAGATAAAATTGTATTAATATGACTTGACTTGTCCGTTCATTTATGTAATTATATACCCTTACATTTAATTAACATAAATAACTGCTAACGTATGTAGTTATCCCACTGAATGCTATCCATTGATCACTTTTCCGTCTATGGCTTTAAACAGCTGTGTGGCTGTAAATGGGATTGGTCTGTTTCATATCTTCGTTATGAAATTCTCAGCTCTTGGCTTTACAAGGTTATAAATGTCTCTGAAGATAGACTTCTGAGATGTAGATCATGATATCATCCTGTCAACATTTAACTGAAATACTGTAAGTTATTTATGAAGACTTCTCTTTAGCAACATGGTTTGGACGTAGCCATGATCTGATGAACTGTTTCGCAATATTATTCACGAAATTGAAGTGCCACAGAGCAGGCAGACTGCCTAGTGGTACATCTTAGGGCTACCACAGAATTTTCTATAAAATGGATTCAGGTTCGAGACCCATTATTTAATTTTCAGATGCGAAATGTGCGTTAGAAGTTCTGCGGAAGAGACTCCGGAAGTAAAATTATCCCACTAGCATCGGTGTAGCAGAGTTCGGACTGATCAACACTTACTACTACCAGAATTCGCTATTGAACACGATCACGAACCAGTTCAATTCACCACTCAGCTTTTTAAGTTACTTTCCCAATGTCCATCTTAATTTTCTTCTGGGTCGTCCGGAGCCTATAAACAGTGTACACGTGATCCGTAAAAAATGCCTTGATCTGCGCCTACTACCGCCATAGCAAGTTAATTTCGTTGTCACGTGATCATTGGTTGGCTGTTGGATAAAGGACTAATATTGCCCTCAGTGCGAACGGTAAGCCTCTTAAATTTCCAAAATAAATCACCCTGATATCCAGACGAACGACGTCGGCATAAAAAATACTAGGGATTAAATATGTACATAATCATTCTTGTACCCATTACAGAGCGAGAAAGTTTCCATCAAGATAAAAACTTGCCTTGACTCTGGAATCGGCACAACTTAATATATGATGATCTGGGTCTTTGTTATTCGTTAGTTCTTGTAACTTTTCTACATAATTCAGTACTTTAAAACTATCTTTCAGAATAGAAAAGACGATGCAAAGAAAGTTTTCTGTCATAACACCGTCAAGAGTTCATGAGAAGCTATTAGTCGCATAGACAGTCAAGAATCATTCTTCTTATGTAACCTGAAGGTTTATTACCGAGGCCACTGGTCTGTTCTGAGCCAGATGATTCTAGTCCACTCAGTTCCACCTTGTTTATTAAATATATTTTTAAATATTATTTTCCCATCTACATCTACGCGTTCTAAGTAGCCTTTCCTTCATGTACTGGACATTCGTAGTGGAGGTTTGTCATCCCAATTCCAGTAGACCTGAGTGTTGTACTTCCAGGGGATACATAAAGAACCATCTAAGATAGTGAGATATATTTGTGCATTACCATATGTAGAGGTCGAAAGGGCTTAAAAGTCTAGACTACTTAACTTATCATGAGTTTATAACGGTAAAACGCCAATTTGACACCACTTTCTTTTTTCTACATAGCTCTTTTTGTCATGACATCAATAAGCTTTGGTTGAATTGGAAAGTTGACTAAAATTTGTCGATAATTCCAGTTTCGGTCACAATCGGAAAACGATAACCGTCTGGCACTTTACATGAAGACTGCATGATTTTCCGCGCTCTCAAATGACTCTGGGGAATTCCCCATTTCTCACGGCCATTCTCAAAGGTCAAATGTTAGATTGTGGCGATCGGATTGCGTATATTTCCTAACTTGTTACAATACACGTTTACACGTAGTTTTAGATAAAGTTAAATCCTCGCCTAAGGGATATGTGACGTCTCGTTCTGAGATAGAAAAAACGTTTAGAAACTCAGCACTAACCCCTCCTATAAGCTCGTCACGGAATGTGTAATTATCCATTGTTTCAGAGTTCAAGCGTTGGCGCTGGAAGCAAGGCGAATGGCGGTGGCAGTGGGCACCCTCAGACTGGGGGTGGCGCCAACAGCGCGGGTTCAGCGAAACCACAGCAACAAGACCCCAAACCCGTTGAGTGCAACCTGTGCCATAGAAAGTTCAAGAATATCCCCGCGCTGAACGGACACATGCGCTTACATGGCGGTTACTTCAAGAAGGTGAGTACCGCCTTCTCAACGTAGCAATGAATCTCTTTATTTTGATCAACTGTTTACAGCGCAGTGATACGACTTTCAGATCTGAGATCCTAACGGCGTTGGAGATTTCGATGTTGATCTTCAGGGTTGCAACGCTTTGTGGACTTGTAGGTAAATACCAACGTTTCGAAGAGGCAGAAGTGGAGGCAGTATGTCCCTTAGAAACGTTTACCTACAAATTCACTCGCTATTTTGCCTTCAGATGATATTTCTCTGATGATCATTAAGGAATACTTCAGTGAAACCCAATATGTACTAGATACCCCACTAAGAGCTTGCTCTTTCTGGACAAATTTCTACAAGTTTCTCAAACCCTTTTCGGCATTTGATGGGACTTGTTCGCCCTTTAAAGGTTAAATTGGTGATTAGATTGACAACGTTTACCCCATAGGAACAGTGTTCGCAGAAATCGTTAGGTTTTGTTTGCTAGACCGACGAGCCTAACCGAGCCAAATGCAGGGTCCGAAGCGGAGGGTATGATAATGTTCTGCTTGGTCTAAGCTGTTAGACGACTCACGGGGCAGTGATAGATAAGTACGCAGCGGTGGAAGAATTACGATTAGCAGGGAATAAATAACCAGTTGGCAGTTTGAGCCAGAACATGTTTGTTATCGTTCGATGTTGAAATTTCTTTTCCTTATATCTATGAAACTTCAGTAACGCCTTTGCATAATGTGATATTCGCTTCTTGCCTTCGTAATTTATTTAACGACGCTTTCTTAACTGCAGTGGTGTCAATGTAACGTGGTTTTAAATTAAGAACCAGGAAGGAAGTTGAAGAATGTGGTCATGAGTTAGTTCCAGAATTATCGTCCCGGAGAACGGTTGTCCCGACTGAGGGTTTCCACGGCTCCCCTCAGTTTCTTCTGGGTTATTAACTTAAATTACGTCACGATAGCTTCCTTCCATATCAATTCCATTTATTGGTCAATAATCATTTCATTATTCCACGCTATGTAGTCTTGAGATACTGGCAGGTTCGGGAACCCGTTAGCTGCCGCAATTTTTAGAGACTTAGTCTGACCACATCGCGACAATAACCCAGGACCTCAAAAATGTTTCATCAGTGTTATTCTGCATGTTTTCTCTGGTTATTACATAAATATTAATACAAAAAAATTGTAGGCCTGTCGATGGTCTGACGCCCCTTGATGGTAACTTTGTAGCTATGATTTGTGGAAGTCACCGGAGTTCGATTCCCGAAAGGAATTTTTATCTTATCCACCACGTCCAGACTGATTTTTGGGGCACCGGTCGGTCCGCCATATATGTATGCCCACATGTAATAAAATCGAGAATAGGTAAACGGATTTTTGTGAAATGTTATGTTTGTCGGTTTTATTGATTTTTCTCGAAAAATTGCAGCTTTTGTTAAAACCGGACGAGGGTAAAGGCCACTTTACGTGAAGACATTCTCGGCGCGTCTCGAGCGTAACTTGTTAAATAATTATTGCAACGAAAAATGTTTCGAATAAAAGTTGGTTAGCAAACTGAAGGACGTATTTTAAACCGAATACACTTTTTTCGTTTGGTTCTGCTATTTTCAAGATTATTAAGAAAAAGTCTATATTCACGACCTGAAAATCTACAGGCAAGAACAGAGTGAAGGCGCCAGAATTATTACGTTCTGCATCAGTTTTCGAACTTGTTAGTTTTAAAATGGCTGCTCGAAAAAGCGCAACTTACACAACTGTAAAATAAATATGAAATACATTGACTACACTTACATCGTATATTTCCCACACTGAACGTTGGTGATGACTTGATGTGAATGGTGTCCTTACAAAGGAGGGAGGATGGTCATTTTCTGGTTCTTTCTCAGTGTTCGTACAGTGTGATTAATGAAGACTGGTCGTAGTATAAGAATCTAGTTTTGAATTGGGAGGTAGGAAACACAGACCACCTGAAACAACCCTCGGTTCCAAACAATGCGAAATTGCACGTCAGCTAAAATATTGCTGGAAGTTTGCGAAAGTTATATTTTCTTCTTTTTGCAAGTCATGTAGAGGGCAGGGAGGATAAAACCGGATACTCGTTTTAAGTGTGTAACACGTTTTCCAGCTTATAGCCAGTTCTATTCAGCTATTACCACAGCATCCTGATATTAAGTCCGTTTTGACATTACGTTGTTGTTGGAATGCGTTAACCTTGTCATGGACACCGGTTTATAGGCTGTTCCCTTATAGTTCTGATGACAAAGAAACGTCTTTGAAACCAGGACTGGTTCCTTACTGAACCTCCCATTATTATCCATCCTAAGGTTATCGCTGAGAAAGACATGGATAACGGAGTGTGAGTTATCCAAATCCTGTGTATGGGAAGGGTATAATGAATACTCTGATGTGGGAAGAGCCCTGTTTTCAAAGTGAGCAGATGGCTGACTACAAATAACTTACACCCCTTTTGGTTACAAGTTACGAGTTCGAATCCCGAAGTGTAAATGCGTTAATTGTGGTGTTATGTCACCAAACAGGCTTGATTCTGTGGTAACTCATCAGATTTGTATTCTGGAGGTACTCGGCTGAATGCTGGTTGGATTTAACTTGTTTTATAGGTTCGTATTAAGCATTCCAAACGTACGCCAGAGTAGTACATTGAAAAAGGCTGAACTTAGACGCCTCCCGTACTCTGTTCATATCATCTTCACCGATATTAGATCATCCAATACCAGTCTTTGTGTAACAGTGTTCACAATATTTCAGGCAAAATATTGTAATTCAGTAGAATTTTATGCATTGTGTATCAATTTTTGGCAAAGTATGGGACGAACATTCTGTGAAATTCTAAACGATATTTAGGCGTAATGTTCCCAGAATGAACTTAACCTAATCTAAACTGAATAGAGAATTCAAGAAATCATGCGACTAAGAACAAACATAGACCTGTTTCTACTTGTTAAGCCTTGCGTTACAGGCATTATATCTGGTATTGAACAGAGAAGTTATTAAACTTTGAAGAGAGAAAAATCCAGATTTTGGCCTAAGGGTTTTGGAATTTTATATAACACCAGATTTTTGTGCTTCGTCGGTAACACGAGAATGACCTGTTCAGAAAATGACGAACTCCAAACCATCATTGAGCTGAGGAAAAATAAAACTAGGTCTATAATGTCTATTGGTCTTTTGGGTTTTACGCCTTATGGTCTGTTTGTGGTTATTGTTTTCGAATAACGTGCCACTTCCATCTACAGGGCGAAGGAAAAACGTTGGAAACTTTCAATACGCTTACATGGCAACAATCGATATTTTTAACGCCGTGGCAACGTCAAATCTCAGACCTGTAATGTGCGACGTTTCTAGTGTATCTAGTTTATAATTAGTTCGATTATCTGCTGTTCGTTTTCCCTGTACAATATGACGTACCGTTGTTCAAAGTAGATTGCCGACCTTCTGCTTCTCTGCGGATCTCTTATCTTGAAAAATTAAAACGTCTCTAGAATCACAACGGAGTTGTCTTGAAACAATTGGCATTTCGTACCGAATATTATCTTATATTTCTTGTAGTGAATCAGGTTTATTCACAAACACTTATCTTTTACGAGGATTTATGTCAGTTGAGTGGGCAGGTCACAGCCCTTATCTTATTCATTTGTTCTCTAAAAATCCAGGTAATATATCTATATAATTACTAACTTTGTGGGCCATACGCTATTTTGTCTTCCGTCAGTTAATCTTACACAGCGTAGGTTTTATTGCTTCCTGAAAACATTGGAGCTATTATTCTTGGAGCACAAATTGAGTCCCACACTACGACTTTCACACCGTCTAACGGCACTTCACAAACAGATGGAGGATTTTCCTATGGACCAGTATTTATATTTTTGACTGTTTACTTAATATAAGCGACGCTTGATCAGAATAAAACTTACATCCTTGATCAAGAAAACATACACAGCCTGAAACCACATGCAATATCGAATTCTTGTTTCAAAGTCTGGAGACAGGAGACTATGCACTGCTGTCATTTTGTAGGGTAGCGATTTTAACAATTTCGTAGCAGAGGGTGTATATTTCTTCACATTTTGCACTGAAGATCAAAAAACACGTAACAGAATTTTCGAGTTTCCTCTAATCGAGCTCAAATATTAGAAGCGTTTCTGTTGTTAGCACGTGTCTTTCTTTCGAATTCTTCTTGTCTAACACTCCGTTGCACGAAATTTCGCCGCTTTCTGTGAGTTGTTCCTTTGGAAGGCACTGAAGTTTCAGGAAACTTTCTTCGACTTTTTCCTTAGAAAAGTATCGTATATAAAAATCTCTTTGTTCATTGCTGTAGTTTACGTCATTTCACAGCTCATATCCTCTGCTCGAATAATTACTGTGCTTTGGTCTGAGCCAGCGAGGGATTTGTGATTTTTTCTTCGGGAAGAAGCAGCTGTCCTACCGGCCTCAGGTTTCAAAACCATCGGTCTCATGATAAACTGCTCTCTCTGTTTTGCATGAGTAATATGGTCAAGTGAAGCGTGTTAGATATGTGAAGTGCTGAAATTTATCCACCAGTCTTTCCATTGTAAATGATACTGTGTAATTCTATACGTAAAGGCATTATTCTGATTACGCATCTCTTAAAGTTATTCAAATTTTTAAATTCTCCTATCAGACTTACGCATACTCTTCTACATAAACGAAATTCGCCTACTCTTACAGGCCCCATCCAAGTATTGCGTTTTATTATGAGCTGCGATTTGTTCTTTTTGTACTGTATACAGTGCAAATTTCGGTAACTTGAAAGCGAATCCTAAGCTCTTGGTATGCTTTTACAATGATGTGTTGGCTAGTAAAATTTGCATATTAATAGCTTCTAGATCACCAGTAACGAGACGAGGAAGGAGGGTGATTCTCGTTGGAGACCTTGTGATGGATTTAATTCACACAGTGTTTGGGTTCGAAACTTACGTCAGAAGTTTCGATCCCGGTATGTTTGGAATAAGGAATGGAAATTGTTTTATTACTGTCTTTTTTCTGTTGTCTTACAAACGAAAATTGAAATTTTATTTGGGCCAAACTGTTGTATTTAAACTGCCTTGTGGGTGGTTCCTTACAGTTTACCAAATTACCGCATAATTTTTATAACCTCCACCAGCCTGAGCATCATCAAGTCTCGCTTTTATAATAACATTCGAATTAATTTTCCGCTTTTCTGTCAGATTGATGCTAAGAACCTGTCAACACTAGCGTTGGTGACTTTCCAGGTTCTCATGACAGCGTTATAGTTTACCGACGTTTCAGAGGTCCTTGCTTCCTTCAGGGTTAGGACAGTGAGTACTCATCGCCTTGACTGGTTAACTTAATGGGACTACACGACACAACATCCCAGAAGGCAGTCGTCTCTCCACTAGCGCTGTGTGGAGTACAGATTGTTTTTGTGTGATGATAAATCTCGTTCTACAAGTTTGTTAATTTTTTCCACGCCGAAAACAAGATTTCTCGATTAGGAATACCGGTTGTTTCTGTTCTACACCCTATGCCGAATTAGATTAATCTAGTTCGCATCCTCACTCTGCATTAATTTAAACTCAGTTTTAATATTATCCTCCTCATGTACTCGAAGGCGCCCGTATGCAATTCCTATTATATGACTTGGTGATTGAATTGTGTTCAAAGTTTCTGGCATTCTGAAATTTGTGTAAAAGACATACGAATCTCTCAAATATGCTACATGTTCAGATTTAAAAGCCATTATAGAACGTCATATTCAAAGAATGCCATATTACAAATTAGTATTCCCGTATGCTCAGTTTATGTATCGTATCATTGCAAAATCTGAATCCCAAGGTGTCAGACTTCCGCTAACAAAAATTTACGTGGCAGTGTAGTGGAAACGAATGTGGAAATATTAATAAATCATGCGTGCATTGCTGTGTATTTTCTGCGTTCCGTTTGTACATTGCATGTTGAGACATGGCTGTATGTCACTTCCATACATAGTTGCCCATTTATCACCTAGCGATGCCGTATTCATTCATGTTTACTGACGTCTCAGAGTTTCAGCATTCGTCATCAGCACCAAACCACTGCCTTTACATGTTTACTGTTCGTGACAAGTATCTCCTGCCTTGATTACGATTTCTTTAAAGTGGTGATTCTCATGTGAGCCACTAAAGTGGTTATATCGTTGTATCGTGTATGTTGTGGTTGTTACATGTAGAAAGTTTAGTGTAAAATCGCTATTATTTGTTCCTACAAAATTTATTATCTGTTTGAATTGACGTTACAGTGTAAATAGTTAAAGTATGTTTTCTGTTATAAAAGTTGAATTCAACAATCTTCCTAGCATCGTTTTGCTATTCCTTGAAGAAGGGTGGAATAAACGCAATAGATAATGGAAAGCAGCATGTTTGTAACACAGATTGGAATTAGAAGAGTCAGAATAGTAGAAAAAACTGATTTCCATTTATTTTTGGTAAGAACATGAATGATCTACGCTGTCCGCGTGAGAGCATTTTGCAATTTAAAATAAAATCAGATTTGTAGACAAGCAGTTATATATGTCGAGTGGCTACCTTGTTATCAGTTCCGTTTAGTACAATGTGTGCGTGTGTGTTTGTTTGTTTGTGGGTTTAGAGCCTCTTTGTTTTTAGACTAAAGAATTCACAATTTCTCCAGTTGTTTACCCAGAATAATAAGACACTTTCTATTCTTATGAAATAATTCAAATATTGTAATTAAATTCGATCGTATTTGCGTCCGATGACTTGACTGCTACTGCCGAATGACTGTCATCTGTCAAAAACCGTGCGTTCACTGATAAAGTTGAACGCAACTGTGACTTCCCGGCTCCCGGCTGGAAGTGCTTGACTCATCGCCAAGCGTTACAGTGTTTTCCCCGGTAGAAGACAAATATCACGCCATTTAAACAATGAAATAAACTTTCCTTTTTGTAGCATTTCCTTCCGGGAATCGGAATAAGACACTTGCGTTGAGTTTTAGTAGTGAACATGCTGTACTATATGAAGAATACCTTTGATTTTATGAGTGAAAAATCAGACTTTGGGAGCTGTTTAAATGAGCATAGATATTGTGGCGCTGAGAACAAAGGTGATTGACCTGAGATAACTCTGACGTCGCTCCCACAATTCGGAAATTTTGGCGAACGCGTCAGAATTGTCACAGTTTGCGTACATTTTCTAACTTGTTACTTTCGCCTCGATTTCCATATCGACTCTGCAGTTCTCCCAGTCGTGTATCCACAATGGGTAACGCGGCTGGAGCGTGAAACTGGACACTCAGCTCCATCTCATTGTCGAGGTTAAGAACGCGTGAAGGTTTTCCTCCGCTTCTCCATACGGGAGGTCTGAAACTTCTGTCGTCATTTTTCCGCAGTCCCTCCATGAAAGTTCCGTGATATTTCCTTAAAATCGTCCCATTATTCATCCTATCATTTGACCCTATTGTTTGAGTTGCAAGTGCTTTGTTTTATCCTACGGGAGTCTGGCCATGAATAATGCAATTAGCCGTATTGGTTATAACGCTAAAATAAAATAGTTGTTAGTGAATCAAGTGTGCTATTTCCATTTTGGACTTGTGTGCTGTTAAAATGTCAGCGTTTCAGTGAAATGTTGCCTTCGAACACAGAACAAAAACCGGTTGTTTATACAAGTCGACTGGTTTATAAAAAGGACGGAAAGTGTCGCTGCTTTTCTCGGGAATGGATTCTGTGACCTTTCAAGTGTGGGGAACCAAGTTGTCCTTTGCCCTTCACGCGACAATGGTGAGTCGTCTTTCAGAAACAGAGAACTGCCTGAATTCATGTGATACGACCGAGGGCAGCGAACACAACAATTCCAGAACCTCGAAGGGCGTGAATAAACTTTGCGTGTGCTTTTCGGTTATTGTCGTCTTGGTTGTGACGCTGTGAATGTACTCACCGGGGTTCGAACCTCAGATTTGAGGCATCATGTGTCTTTCGTAACATTGCATGATATTTCTTGCTTTATTTAATGACTTCATACCACCTTAATAGGTTTTATAGACTATAATGTCGAATGATGAATGACAAGACGATTGTGACCTAATTTCAGGTTTTACACATTGTTTATTTGTGGTTTATTTACTACAACGCTGTCAGAATTTGAAGCTACGTATCGTCGAATGAGAGTATAATCGGTAAAAATGATAGAAAAGGCGTACTCTTTCGGGTTCATTGATATTCTGAAGGTGTTTTTACGCCACATCACACGGGTCATTGTTGCATTGCGAAATATGTGTGCCAACAATGACAGTACGTATGTTGCAACTATGATGGTGGCCAAGGCAAGGGAAATGTGGTCCGTGGGGCAAAGCCCCGGGAGAACAATCGCCGGTCATCAGGCCGCAACCATGAAGGAAGCATCTTGGAGGAAGGTTCTGAGCCTGAGCGGCAAAGCCTCAGGGGTTAAATAATCCCCCGAAAGTGGTCTAGCCCCGTGGGAGGAAAAACCCCTCGGGGGCATCCAGGTTCTCCTGAGGGCAGGATCTAATATGAGACGGTAGAGGCCCAGGGGTGTCAAACATGGCGAACTCAGTTAAAATAAATGACAATAGGTTTCCATTGTTGTGCAACAATGACCTCTGCTCATGTAGGCTGTTTGCCTCTTAAGGAAATCGCGACAGACCGACATGGACGGGACTATAAGGTGTTCTTCACCCATGTCAAAGGTTGAAGAACACTTGATGTTGAATTTAGCCCATTTTGAAGTACCATTAATACCCCCAAAACTTGTCATAAGTGACCGAGGAAAAGCACATAAAACTTCAAACGGAATAGCCGGTCTCTAGGCCGAGATTTTAACTCGTGACCTCCCGAATACGAAGCAGCATACATATTTCATGATATGGTTGGAAGTATGTTACGAGACAGTGAACTGTAGAAGCTGAAGGTACAGTTGTTGCTGTGCTAAGCTCCATGCCATTAACACGTAAGGGAGGTAAATCATGTAGTGTTAGTACGGACACGTTTTGGAGATTAGTGGTCAGCTTAAGCTGGGTGGGTCCCAGCTCCGATCTGGCAACTTGACCGTGTTGTTCCGTACCGTCATTCATAATCGTCTGGTCAGCCATTTTTCCATGGAGTAGAGTCCTCCTTAATCAAGAAGTTCCCTGCCTTTATGGGGCCCTTATTGTTCATTACTGTGTTCACAAGAGCTCAATTTGTCTTCCTTTCTAGTCCTCAAACTTCAAGACAATTTCTTTAAGGTTCATTTTAGTATGGCCCTCATTGAACTTGACAGTTTAAGGTATAAATCTTTCCCCATATAAATTTATCTGCAGTGGGTCAGTGTTGTGAAATTTAACAGTCTCCATCATCGGACCAATAAGGGAATCCCTACAGAGAGGCACTCCTCTGCCCTACGTAACTGCCAGTTGATGACGGAGACAGGTCTAGCGTCTGAAACGTTGTTTTTTTAACAAATAAGCAAGGCGATGGACAATGTCTAAAATAACAGTCTAACTGACTGACACACACACCAGCTTCACAACTCTTTGGATTTCTCTATATCAGACGAGGTATCTCGAATTCAGCGTTTTAAAAATATAAATTCGCCACTAGTGTAATATGTCAGAAAGTCTCTTCTTCTGGCATTAGATGCATGTGATTTTTATGTAATTCCGGTTGCTTGAGTAACTACAATTAGACTTCGAGCAGGAAGTGGTCCGGGTTGTCTGGTTGAGTGGGCGAGGTTGTGGAGAAAACTTGTAGACCTTGAAAATACTGACAGCTGTTCATTTATACGCTTACAAGAGATGGTAGTCATAACAACCGGTGTCTCTTTATTAAATAAGGATCAGCAGCCACCCCCTTCCACTTCTCAGTCCTCATGACCAAAGCTTCTCAGAATGGAGTGGGCGGCTGAAAATCAGAATGTATCTCTGGGTGAACGATGTCTTCGTTACAAGGCTGTCTGCAATCACGAAATTATGTAATAAGTGTTGCACAGCAGCCTTTATACCACCAAGACATTTTGTCTTCTGAATGAATACACTCCCTGTCTAGTTCAGTAAAACCTACATAAAACGAGACCCGAATTTAAGATAAACCTGTGATCGTCTGGAAAATTTTCCTGGTTTTCAAGAAGCACAAGAGTGGAAAGATGGAAATGTGAAATACAAACGTAGACTCGAAAGGAATAGCTGCAAATGTTTTCAGTTCATGTAATGTGGTACTGTTCCGTGTTTCCTGAATTGTATTCGAGAAGAAACATTTCTGTCGTAGACAGGAAAGTATTGAGCCTGAATAATTTAATAGACAGCTAAGGAAGTAAAGAAATAAAGAAAGATAAAGGAGAATGAGTAAAAATTTGGTCTTTTCTGAATTTATGACTTGGTTTAGGTCACGTAGGAGGGGTTCAAATCTCAGCCTAGAATTTTTATATCTGTGTTTTCGTAATTTTTCTCAGTGCCACTAGGATATTATTGGAATAGTAACATACAAATGACCACAGACGCTTCCTTCCACATCCTTTCCAATTTTTCATTCGCAGGTCATTCAACAATTCGATTATACATAACCTAGAATGTTGAGAAATGACGTTATATAAACCAAGAGTCAAAGTGACGTAACTGCTATAAGACCAGCTGCTCTATAAACGTCTTTGGTAGGCAGTAAGCACCTAAGAAACGTCGATCAGTTTCTACCAGACTACAACATTCAAGAAGACAGCCATCTTTAGACTCGTCGTCGTGAGAACTTGGAAAACAAACCGGGTGAACATGTTTCATAAATAAGCTA
>NW_019059851.1:819529-865520 GCF_000696155.1 Zootermopsis nevadensis | reverse complement strand
CCGTGGCTTTAGCCGAACTACTTCTGAAACAAGGTGGCAAGGTGTGTATTTGTGTATCTGTGTGAGTATGGCTGAAAGAAATGTTTTTAAGGGGTAGAGCTCATGTCTCCTTAATTTGTTATGACATTTTATAGAAATGGCAAACGCTGGAAACAGCTGATGCATTCGCTCAGTTTCTTAATCAGAATGTGGGTTTATTTGATTTGAGTCAAAGGATATTCTCATGAAAGTGGATAGATAAGGACCATACTTGCTGTGAATGAATAGGTTAGATACATAAATTACATTGTCGAAAATAACATAAAAAAAATTGTCATCATCCTGCCTAGGATTGAACCCTTGGCCCATTGCTGACCGTTGCTTAAGGCAACTTGCCATATTAGTCTTTTAGTACCTCAGAGTAGCTGGTGACAAGCCCGTTACCTCTGAACAATTTATACTCGTTCCTGATTTGTCTGTTAGAGCCCTCTAGTAGTAAATCAGAAGAAACATTGGTGAGAAATTGCTGCTGAATTTTGCTTATGAAATAAATGGTAAAAATACGCTGCGTAAACTTTCATTTATCAACTGTGTATGTCGGGTAGAAAATTCATGGGCACCGTACAATTTGTTTTTTGGGTGCGCTGCAACATACAAGATTATTTGTAATGGGTTACTGTGCACAATAGCCGCAGCATGCGAGCTTCAGCTATGTCACTGAATTGGGAGTGGGAAGATGAAAAGGACGAGAGGGAACAGCATGGCATGAGCATGGAAAGTGCCTGAAAAATATTTCCCCCCTTTCAATTTTGACAAAGAAGGTGACATTTTCATACTCCCACTTTTACGCTATACTGTATTTTTGTATTTCGTGAACCAAAGGAACTATGAAACATTAGGAATGTAGGCACACACCTTTACCCATTTACGTTACTTCTACAGCCTTAACATAATACTTTTAAATCCAGGATTGTGTTATCTCTCGTATATGCTATGGCTTCAGTGTCTTCCCCTCCCTCCAACATCTGTGTTTGTAATATACATATATATATAATAATAATAACAGCAATCTGTGTCACATAAAATAATCTGAATGCCTGATGCTTTCTTGCCCACTGGCTCACTTACACACACACTTGATCATTCAGTCCTTATTATTTTGCCTTTGTGTTTAATTAATCAGTGTTGATTTATTTTAAATGTAATTAATTTGTTTTTATGTTTTGTGTGCTTTGATTTTCATTTAGGCGTATCAGATTCTTATTTAGTCTGAAGTTCAGATAATCTGATATAGAATTTTAAGAAATAAAATTCAAAAGTGAACTAAGTATGTTATGTTATCATCAGAAATGCAATGGAATGTTTTAGCTTATAGTTTACTGACACATCTTTGAGATGTAATTGGGCATTCCTTTCAAACTGACTTATCATGTCTGTGAAATACTAGGGATATGTTGCAATTGAAATGCAACTGGAAGGGAAGGCTGGGTGTCAGTTATAGAAATTTTGAAATGATTAATAACTGAAAGCATTCTTTTCCAGCCCTTATGGGAAAGCATCATAACCTAACCTAACCTAATGTGAATGATGCATTGCATGATTATATTTTTTGTTATCTTTCAATTTTGTATTATTTGTTCTTAAAAAAAGTATGTACAATTTTTATGAAAGACCATCTTCACAGGACAATCTGCCGTTATGGTTGCCACCTTTCATTCAGTCTCAACCTCAGTGGCCTGCGCTGGTCAGCAGGTCAGGGGATTCAATATGGAGACCAGGAAGCAACAGAGGACATGATGAGGTCAGGGACAGGGCCCCCATTAAATATTATAGGATGGAGAACACTAATCACTCCTATTGGTCTAACACAACATATTCCCCTACACATTCTGGTGTATAGAATGTAATTTATCACAGCTATAAATTATTTCTGAAATAAGGATATCATGATTCTAATTCAGATTATGTTATTGTAAGTATATCTTTTGACTGTCTAATTGTTTTGACCTAGTTTTTGTTTATTTATTTATTTTTATTGGGCGTTATGTTGTAAGGACATAATTATACCTTATATGTATGTATGTATGCTGTGATTGATTCTTACATAAATCTTTTATGAATGTTAGATACATTTTTTAATTCATTTAAATGTTTTTCTCTGTCCCTCCTGTCAGTGGCTGGGACTGTGTCATAACATAAGAAGAAACGTTTCCTTCCCCAGTCTTCATTGTAGCATCCTTTGATCTGCTAAGTTCTCACCTGCTGACCACTCATTGAGGTGTCCTTTAAGGGGTTAGCTTGACCACTATTAATAGAGGGCAAAGTTTGATTTGAGCATGGATTGAATGGAGGGATTAATACATTTTTAATTTTAAAGCTGTTATATTGTT
This sequence comes from Zootermopsis nevadensis, assembly GCF_000696155.1. The sequence goes on along the minus strand of NW_019059851.1, from coordinate 863,151 downwards.
TACATTAATTGATAATTTTTTTGATAGACTTTATTCTTTATAGTGAATTTTGGGTATTATATAAAGGTCATTTTTTTATTACTTTACTTCATAAGGGCTGTTTTGTAATATTTTGTTTGTGCATAGCACAACAGTCTCTTTTGTGTCATGTGCAATATGGTATTAATTTTGTTTCAATTAAAATGGAAAAGAAAGATTTTTACTGGCATTATGAGAGATTATAGTATATTCATCTTTCCAAATTCATATCTTTTGAAGTATTGGGTGTTAACTTCTGTCATTGTATCTTTGAGCCAAGTACCGTTTCCTTTCTCAACTGTTTATTCGGATTACATGTCATCTTTCTCATTTATGTACTGTTTTACAAAAGCAACAGGTTTGTTTAAAACATACAAATTCAGAAATATAATCTTAAAAGTCTGTTTTGTGGGTTATAAATTTACGTATCACTTTTATTCTCTGCACACGTCAGAGCTGTGTACGTTAATGAATGTAATATGATAAAATTTGAGCTAATATAGCAGTCAGTACAGTGGCTGGAGAAACAAAATTCAGTTTCCAACAAAGGCAGTATTTTCTCTTGACTGCCACTTCTAGATTGAGACTGCACTATGATCTACATACAGCCAGTTGTCCAGTAGATATGGGTGGAGGGATAGTCTTTTTGCCGGGGTTAAGGTAGTACAAGCATGTAGCTGATCACTGAAGTCTATAATGCACAGAGGTTTACTGTTAATGACCCCTATATGGCACTAATGTGCTGCGCTTAAGCTCAGAAGGAATTTTACTTCTATCTACTATAAAGAAATCTGTAAGTTTCCAACTTTTCCTACCTACAATTGGGATTATGGGAAAGACCAGTTTATATCTCTACTGTTCTCCACAATAGAAGGTATTAACCTAAGAAACTACACAATTGTTTGAAAGAGTTTATCAAAGAACTTAATCAAAAAGTTACATGAGGGTGAATAACATTCTGATATATACAGCCCAAGAAGAATGTCTGTTGAATTTTTCTAGTTTGAAACAAAAGCTTTGTAGTATTTGAGAATACATTTTTTTCTGTACATTATATTTTTTACCACATATAAATAAAATCAGGAAAATATTTTGATCGTGTTTTATATTTTTTGTCAGTCCATGGTTTTCATTATCTAGATTGCATGGGGCTTATGGTGATTATTTATTAATTTGATTAAAACACTAAGGAAATTTTCTTAAATCTGCAGGCTTCTTATAGAGAGGTGGCAACTTTCGTCTTCAATTTGATAGGATTATCTCTCTTTCTTCTTTCCTTGAGTGCAAACTTTAAAAATCAGCACCTCTGGTTTAATTTGTTGTTTGCATACTCCAGATTGTATCCAGTACTTGTATTGAACTGGAACGATGTGCAGTGCTTCATTTCATGGCAAGAGCAGTCAGTACTAGTTCATAACAGACATTTTGTCAATTGTATGTACATGCTTTATCACTTAGTCATAGTTTGTAGTGTCAGTTTTGCATCAGAGCTTTCGTATGTGGTATATGTTGCTAGTTATTTTAATGTTTCTTAGACACTGATATTTTATTCTTACTCTGCCATCTGTGACATTTTATCACTAGCCTGTCATCTATTACTGTTGCTGTTAAGTCACACAAATTGAGTTACGGTAATCTAAACATGTCGTAATTTATTGCTGTTAGGCTCTTGCAGACATTGTCAAGAAACACTCTTCTTTTAAACTTATTTGCACCAATATAGTAGTGTTAGTTATGAGCCGGGATAGCTCAGTCAGTATAGCGACTAGCTACATGCTGGACGACCGGGGCAGAGGATTTTTCCTCTAGCCTCTGCGTCCAGACCGGCTCTGGGGCCCACCCAGCCTCCTCTACAATGGGTACTGGGGTCCTTTCCCGGGGGTAAAAGCCGGCCGGGGCGTGATGCTGACCACTCACCCCCATCTAGTGCCGAGGTCAAGAAAGAGAGGAGCTATACCTCCACTCACCCCAAGCGCCTATAGTGAGACAAACTTTAAAAAGTAGTGTTGGTTGATTTAGCTTAAAAGTGTGTCTTCATGTCTGTGTAGATGAATGCAAAGTAGGACACTTTTTCCCTAGCACAAATTTTGTGTTTCTTTTACTGGATGCAAACATTGTTTTTATAGTATGTATTTTTATTGTAATTAAAAATGTTCTAGATGGGATTATTAACTGAGGATCCCTATGAAAAGGAGTCAACAATAGACTACTAATAAGTAATATTTGAACTTTCTTTGGGTCAGCTGAAAAATCACTGTTCACAGTTAAAAATAAATAAAACTAATAGTTTTGATGAAAATTATGATCTCCATCCATTCTCCTCTATCATTTACAAGATGAATAATTTCAGTTTTGTGGTCAGAGCTATGTTCTTGTCTGAAAATGTAATGTCATCCTTTGACTTTATAAAATACATACTTTATTACTTCAAGCAAGGATTTTGCCAGAACCAGGAATAGTCAGGTGTTTGCAGCGTAATACACCAAATCTGTGGAAGAGGGTGGATGAGGAAAAAAACACCAAAACATCGTGAAATATTCCTTTGTCTAGACAGACTTCAATATGCTTTTAAATACTTATTTTGAGGTTAAAATAAAGAATCAAACACTCACAGTATTGCCACTTCCTTTCATTGGTTTCTCTTTTGCAGCATCTGTGAAGAAATCAGTTTATTCATGTGTTTTACAAAAGTTGAATGTCTATTGTTCTTCAGTATGCTACGGTGGTATGTGTGGAATATTAGTAAAGAATGCCTGGATTTGTATGAATTGTTTAACAAGTCTCTGACTTGCTGTCAAGTTCTTTTCTGCAATGTTCAGTTCTGAGGTGTAAATCACACTCTGTAAATAATTTCAAGGGTAAAAATCTACGGTTTTCAGGCTTCAGTTGGTGGCCATGCACCCCCCCCCCCCTTTTTTTGGGCCCCCCCCCCCCCCCCCCCCTTCCTACAGATACCTGTCCATAAATTGCTTGAGTATGTACCAAATGCACAGTATTAAAACATTATTCTTAGTGTACTGAATACTTCATACTTTTGCAGGACTTAAAAAGTAAAAATGTAATAATACTGTGATCACCCATCCATACATTACAGTGTGATCTCCAAATAGAGTCATCTGCTTCCTTGCTTGAGGGTAGAAGTACAGGAATGAGAGAACACTTTTGTTGTGCATAATACTAATGTCAGGGAGGCCAACATATTGGGTCAGCAGCATGAAACAACAGCTAGGAAACACTTGGTACCTTTACTGAGAATGTTTTACTTCATTGTGACTATTTTACAGTCTTTATGTGACACACATCTTAGGTACAACCATTTCAAATAGAAAGAGAATTATGCCATATAATGATTGTCTGCACCATAATTTAGTAAACACAAAATATGTGATAATGTGACGTCTTTCTCATTTTCTGTAGACTGTTATTTTAGTAGTTTATTCCTTGTATGTGTGCTTTGCATTCCAAAAGTCCATGAGTTGTAATATTCTACCTTTTTTAATTTAGGGAGATGCACGCAGTTATCATATAGATATTGTTTACAGTAATTTATTTTATTTTAAACCTCACATCAGTAATGTGAAGTGTAAGTCCATAGAAATATGTACAATACACACACACAGCAATGAAACATGCTTACGGTTCAGGTGGCAGTGAAGAGAGCGAGTTCCGACCCTGGTGCACAGCATGGCTCAAACTCGAGCAGTGCAAGTCCTAGCCCTCAACCATCTATGCCTACAACACAGCAACAACAACAGCAGCAGCAGCAGCAGCAGCAGCAGCAGCATCAACAACAACAACAACAACAACAACAGCTACAGCTGAATTTCCAGGAAGACAGCTATTCATTGGCTGGTGTGACATATCAAACCACAGACGATGGCAGTGGCTACTTCTCTCCCAGCCTTCAGGAAGATGTGTTCCAGCAGGTATCAGTGCAAGATACCATGCTTCTTCATGGGGTAGATGCAGCACAGCTTGCAGAGAGCATACAAGTAAGCTTACAGATACAACAAAATTACCATGTTTCCTTGAAACCGTCATGAACTAGGCCATACTTCAGCATGTTCTGGCCCCGTTGTTTTGTCATATTACCTCCTCTTCAGCCATGTCACTTTTATTAGCCTATTTTCCCTTCTTAAAGAGAGAATGTAGTCTTACAAGATCATCATGTTGTCTTTGTAACCGCCTTTTCTAAATTTGAACCAATTGACCAATATCCACAAAATGTGGTATGAATGTTGGCCTTTGAAGGCCATGTCAGTCTATAACTTCATAGTTTTACAGTCTGTAAGTCAGTAATAATATGGCAGATGCACAAACTTGTGAGGTGGGAATGACTTTAATGCCACTTAATCTAGGATACTGAAATAATATATGGCATTAAATTATTAACTGATATGCAACTTTTGTAAATTTAATTCCTATAGAATGTAAAACAGCAGTGTGATGGCAGTATGAAATCTGTGAGTTTACTTAAAACTCTTTGTAGGATTTGAGGTTTTCACAGTGGTGAATCTGAAGATTGCTGTTTTCTCGGTTGTTGTGCACTGTTTTGAGAGTGTGTTACTCTGTAACAATTTTAATTATAATTGACTGCCTTCTGTCATGTGCCTTTGTGTTCATTTTCTGTTTAGGATTCTTAAACTTACAATCTTTAACAATTTCATTTAGTTGATAAAAGGATCTCTGTAATTTATGCTTGGTTTTTTGTACTAGTATTTGATCATATATGAGAAGTGCCATATTGCAGGGCCACTTTTTACCCCTAGGAAGGGACGCCAATACCCGTTGGATAGAATGCTGGGTGGGGTTTATTGCTAGTCTGGACTCAGAGGCTAGAGGAAAAATCCTCTGCCCCCTCTGGGGGTTGAATCCCAGTCATCTAGTTCATAGCCAGTCACTACACTGACTGAGCTACCCTGGCTCTATATATTGTTATAACACTTTTAAAAATAACTTAAAATGATATGGGTGTCCTCTGTTATGGAAGAATGGTCTTCATTTTTGTGATTCACCCATTCAGTTTCTTTTCCATTATCTATAAAAGCTACGTGAGTCTTGCAATTGAATTATCTGCACTTATTAATAATGTAATTCCAAAATCAGTACAAAACTCCTTTTCTACAACCATTCTGTACTTCTAATAATACAAATCTGAGACAATGTAAGCATTTTATTTTAAATTTAATAATATTATTAATAATTTATGTTTTATAACTTGTATTCAGTAGACTTATACCCATAATTCTCATAACAATTCCTACAGTGCATCTTAAATATAGTTTTTGTTTGTAAAACTCATATTATTGTTATTGTATATTAATAATTTATCACCTCTCAAAGTACTTTGTCATTGTGAGATTTGAAATCTTCACAGTAGTGAAAATTTGGAGGGGATGAGTTCCTTCAAAACATTGGTAACTACCTACAAGTTTATATGGTACCATAATCCAGAAGACCACAAAGCAAATTATTTCATCAGTGTTGTTTCTTTTAAACATTTGTAATTTTTATTGAATCTCATCTTATCTAGAAGTTAACCTGCAATGGATCTCAGGAATCATTTAGATCAACCAGTTTCCAGGTTACTATTTCTCATTATATGTAATTTTTATAGAGATAACAAAGTATTTGTAGTGACAACAGTGAATGGGGGCTTCAGTTTCAGGCAGCCACTCTGCTGCAAGATCAGTCCACAGCAGAGCAACTTCAGGACATAGCATCACTTGAGGACTACCAGACAGCAACAGCTGGGCTCCAAGACAGTGTCCAGAGCCCACAGTACAACACACAGAACCACCATGGTGTGCCTCAAGACTTCCAAGCTGTTCTAGACTCACCCTTGCCTGATGGGCTGGCTGATTTCAGTACATATGGACAGCCAGCTGTAGTAACTTCGAACACCGATATGAGAACTGCGTTGCCCTCTCCTGTATCCAAGGACCCATCAGCTGGCTATCGTACAACACAGTCGCCACATCAGCAGGGATATGCCAACTCACCTCATGCAGCCCTTGCAGTGCAATCACCTTTGCCATCACCACTGACACATCATGACTCACCTGGCTTCACATATCCCACCCCACCAGCTAGCCAAGAAGGACAGTCACCATCATTTGCTCATGGCACAATCATGACAAGCACGCTTCCCTTGTCTTCACCACAACAACAGTCTGGGGCAACAGATAGCTATGTACAGTCAGTGATCTCACATGGTGGTGGTCATGTACCACCAGCATCGTCTCCACTCTCTGCAGCCTTCTACACTGCTGCCATGTCTAGTTCTGCTGCTGTAGAAGCTGCGCTGTCTGAGGTGCTACCTGTGGAGACTCAGGGAGGTTGTGTAGTGGGCAGTCATCTTCGTTCCCCGCATGGATTCAGCTTGTATGGAACGTTGGCCAACCCGTCTCCACCACCCCAGTCGCCACTGTCAGCAACACCAGTACCTTCTCCCCTTTCTTTGTCCAGTGTGCCTGCTTCCTCTTCATCTGTGTCATCTCCTCTACCTCCTGTCACCTTTGCGCCTGCACAAGGACAGGTCTCATTCCCCCTCTCTCCACACCAGTCCCTCCAGTCACAAATGATGCCCAATTCAGAGGACCCTCTCCTTTCTAGCAGTCCCAAGGACTTTGGAAGCAGAAAGAAGTTTGACTTCGGAAGTATACATTCATTCAAGCTTGTTGGAAATGGAATGGTGGATTTTGCAGTTGGAAACTCAGGACTTACAGGAATTGTAGTGGACAGTAATGGGGAACTCAAGTTCTTCCAAACCTCCAATCACCATCCAGCCAAGAGCCTGGTGGTGACAGGAACTACAGGTACTAACACAACAGTGATGATGGGTAACAGCACTTCGGCATTTCATAGCAAGAAGAATGAGCCTGATGGTGGGAAGAAAGGGCTCTCAGGCAAGGGTACTAACACGCATCATACCTCTCACTTCCATCAACATCATCACAGCAACAGTGCCACACGTAGTCAGCGACCAAGGCTCCAGGTGGCACTGGACAACTTGAAGGACGATGGAGATGATGATGTGTTCCTCAGCCCCACTAGGTGAGATGCTCAGTTTGGATTCTGAGATTTTGTTTCAGAACTGTGTGTCACACTATCAGTGGCATCTTATCTGTAGATGTCCAAGATTGAAAATGTGAATCACAAACTGAAATATCAGTCTGCATATCAAGTGAGTTGGTAATGAGAATCCAGTGAGTAATTTTCTATTTTCCTTTTACAATATGAAAACTGATAGCTTTTCTGATGCACTGTTATTGCATACTTCATTATTAAGGTATATCTCTCAAAGACTGCTGTATTCTTGGAAATCATCAGACAATTTGTTTTAACTTGCATTAGTTTCAAAATAATGGAATGTATTGACAGCCATATTTGTCAATTCAAGAACATGTATCGATGATTTGGGAGCAGTTTTATGTAAGCATCTACGCTATGGCCTGAAGTAGGCAAGTTTATTTTATAACACTGTTATCTGAGGTCTAATTGAAAACAGTATTAACGCAATTCACACAGTAATTTATTAGACACTCTTTACTATGAGGTATATTTAATAAACCAATACAAGACATTTCTACTCCTATCTAATGATGATTTATTAACTGTAATTTTTTGGTACTTTCTTTAATGAACTACTTTTTGTTCAAAAGGTTCCAGGTTTAATTCCAACCATTACCACTAATCTGAAATATAAAACAATAGAAAGTATTTATCAGTACAGTGATTGAGTATAGCCAACCAACAAAATGTTGTGCATATTGAATCTACAACATATGATGGACAACATCAAACATAATTGTGATGTAATGAATCAACAATTGTCACAGACATTTAGAGGATCACAGTTCATGTCTCATACAATTTCCTTTATTTTGACACCTTAGATTTTTATCTGTTTGAGGAGTAATGGGTGTGAAATTGTACAAGAGGAATAAATAATTAAGGGCAGTTTGCATGTAAAATCCTGGTACTTTTGTCAGACATTACTTTCACAGTTATTATGTGCCCTCCATACTGAGTTAGGTGTAGTCGTGTTGTGGCAGAACAAGTGATGTTGACGGAGACCACTCTGGCCATCCAACCACTTCGCGAACGGCAGACAGTGTCGAATAAGTTACTTCTCTGGTTCAAGAGGACAGACTGATTACTGTCACTGATATAGCTGACAAGTTTGACATCAGCTGTGGACCTACATATCCCATCATCCAAGAGGACCTCAGGTATTACAACATCTGTGCAAGGTGGTTACCAGAGCAGCTTACAGATGAGTTCAAATGGGCGTGTGTGGAAATGCACACAATTTCAGAGAATGATAATGTGAAGGAGAGGCTTTGCTGCTTTGATTGTCACTGGTGATGAAACATGGATGCAACAATATGACTATGCAAGCAGACGTATAAGCATGGATTGGAAAAACATCATTACCCAGGACTAAGGAATTCATAAGTGGGTCTTCTCCCAGCAGAGTTCTGTTGTTACTGTTTTGGGACTTCCATCCTTGAGAAGTACCAGGATCATGGACAGACAGTAAAATGTGTACAGTATTATTCTTTGCTTGAGGAGTATGTATAAACTTGCTATTTGCAGTAGACATAGAGGAATGTTGGCAAGAGGAATTGTTTTGCTTGATGAAAATGGCAGCAGCATCCATTGAAATATTTCAAAAACTGAAATTTGAACTTTTCCCTTACCCAGCATATAGTTTAGATATTTTCCCATCTGATTAACCTATTTTGAAAACACTCGGGTACATTACATGGATGCAGATTTTCAAATGATGCAAGATGCAGTGGCTTTGGAAACAGCCAAAAACATACTATGCAGATAGTGTCAGGAAGCTTATAAATTAAAGTTACAAATGTGTGAAGAATCTAAGGGATACATCGAAGAATTAAAGTACACTTCCTTTTTGTGCCATTTGTAGAATAAATACAAACAGTAAATTTCCTTTTCTTTTGTAATTCCGTTTATAATTCATACATGACACTAATGAAGGCAAAATTATATTGTTGCAGCATCCCCGCAAGTCCAATTCGTGTGCAGCGAAAGAGGCCGCGACCTGAACCCCTGTACATACCACTCCACCCTCATCCTATATTCCAATCACGCTTGCGCTCACCTCGGCTGTGTACTTCTTCTCCACCGCCGCCATACACACCACCACCCATGTTGAGTCCAGCCAGAAATGGGCAAGGACTATTCTGGCAAGCTGTCACCCCAACTATGACAGCCTTGAGTGCTCCAGCTAGCTCTACAGTGGCTTGGCCTAGCTCCACAGTGGCTTGGCCTACCTCCACAGTGGCTTGGCCTAGCTCCACCACATTCACCCATAGCAAGAGTAAGTCATAGTTGCTTGAACCTGTGGTTTCTGGGCAATGAGCCTTGAAGACAATTATCTAGATTATGTGCTGACCGTGGAAGAATAGACCATAACAAAATTTTGTATGTAATCTGATTCTGGTTTCATTTCTGAATTGTTATTTATGTCTGCAGCTTATGGGTACATTGAGTTTTAGTTATTGTTTTTGCAAAATGGTTTTGTTCCAGTAAATTTTTACTCATGCTTCATATGATGACCAAATTCTGTTGAGTGTGAAATTATAGGCACATACAGTTTTAAAACTTAAGAAAATTTTAACAGGTCCTATGACAGATCTTTAGATCTGCCTGTAAGTTCTTTTTAAGTTAGTTATTTGTCAGTTATAAATTCTAATAAAATATTAAATATTTGTACTACTCTTTCTTCACATTATATGTTTTATGTTTGATGCATACTTCTCATATCTGAGACTATTGAAACTCAGAGTTTAAGTGCCATTTTCAGAGTTCCATTTACTTTTTCTCTGATCTTTGCATTTCTACCTACCAACTTGGATGAACTGACACATTTTAAAATTATTGTATTCAGATTTTGTAGTGTGAATTTTCTTGCCTTGCTGATTGAAAACTTACCAGAGCACTGCAGAATGTTCAGAAATAGTTGAGGACAGTAGTGTATTCTGTTTTTGTACTGGTCCCATTTATATTATAATGAATAAGTTTTTTTCATAATCTTCTAAATTTTAAATGTAATTTTACTGAGTGAGATTTCACATTCTGATGGTAGTGAGTATGAAGATGACTTTCCTCTGGGTTGTTGCACCATGTAATCTTGTAGAAATTAAGCAACTTCTTTGAAGTGTTTACTGTCTCCACCTTCATGATGAAAACTCACCACACAGATGATGAAGACTAAGCATCTGTGAAACATTGGTCTTTTTCCATGATAATACATGGCACAACAACCCAGAAGATGGTCATCTTCATCATCATTTTACTGTGGATGGATGAGTGAGACATTTTCAGTTTTACTGTAGTATGCAGTGTTTTAAGAATGCCTTGGGTGGTAATCTCAAGGCTTTGAGATATTTGGGTGGTAGTATCACATGTTAGGCTCATTACCAGTGTTCTGGAGAGTATTGCTAGAATGCATTACTATTACTCAAAAGTTTGACATCTAGTGTGTTGGTGTTAATATAATTAAGAGTAACTGTCCTGTAGCTCAGCCAATATTGTAAAATTGTTGACCAGATAATCTGCCATAAACAAAAATATACCATCACATATCCAAGACTAGGTTTTACTTACACATTAAATTCATTTGTTTGTGAAAGGATGGGTTATGTTTCAATATGAAATCATGTATGTCCATAAATATTGATTAAGATGAAAACTGTAGTTTATGTGAGGTTTTCCCAAAGTGCTACACACAAACAGATCAGATTTTTTTAAAATTGGTACACATATTAACCTTTTAGCTTTGAATCATTTTGAATGTACATCTTTATCTGGAAACAAAAAACTTGCAGTGTGATGTGGAACAAATTTATCTGTAACAGATGAAAACTATTCTGATATATTTACAACATATCTCTTTGTGCTGAAGGGCTTAAAATATAATGGATGTCTGGAAATAATATAGATCTTGCTTACAAATTCACATTTTCATGCTGATATATTCAATGGATTACATGGTTACATGTTCATCGTAAACTGTGTCCAGATGGCAATGGTGGTGAATCATCTAGTTCAGATGAGAGCCAGCAAGGTCCAACTACCAGCAGTGACTCTGCACCAGAGTCGGATGCTACACCTCATGTTAACATTGGACCTGAATTCCAGTGCAGCATACCACAGTGGAATCCTGACAGAGAGAAAGCTAATAGAGAACCATCATATGAACATCTGCTGTGGGACCCAGGCATCAGCAAGTTCTGTACAGATGCTGAAGGTAAACTGGTGGCTAATTGTGTATGTTTCTTATGGTCTATCTGATTTTTCAAACTGAACATCTAAATGAAAAGAATCATTTACAGGTAAACCTCGATTTGCGCTGCTTCAATTTGCGCCGATTCAGAATAATGCCATTTTTGAAACTAGCAAGTCAAAAAGTAAAAAAAAATATATTTTACCATTATTTATAACATTTTACAATGTTTCTCGTACTGATTCTTATACTAAGTCGTAATTCTTACATCGCTGATTTTGAATAAAAATTATAAATACATTTACCTCTGCACTTATTGCTAAGCAGTTGTGAGATAATCTCCTAAAAATCCGCCAACATTGCGCAACAGTCACGTGGGCATTGGTCACTCTTCATGGTGAGTCATTTGCCTGATAAGGGAGTAAGAAAAAATGTGCTCAGTTCATTCTTGTTGACACATTGAATGTGCTGAAAACTATGCTAAATGTGTTTGTGTTGTTGTTCGACCACTATTCTGCAGTAGCAACTGTTTTATGTTTATAAATTGTAGAAGAGCCCCATGTCTGGTAAGAGAAGTGAGTGTGTTGCTAAAAAGTTGCGTAGGTGTATTGCGTTAGAAGATAAGATGGACATAATTCGTAGAATAGAAGGTGGTGATACCCGTCGTAATGTGTGCAGAAGTATGAAGTTGCCTCCTTCCGCTGTGACTACCATAATGAAAAATTCATTTAAAATAAAACAGTCAATGCAACAGGGTACGAGAGTAAGTGCAACGCAAGTGAGTTATAGCAGAAGTAAATTTTTAGAAAGAATGGAGAAATTGCTGTTGCTATGGGTGGATGACATGAATTGAAAAAACATTCTCTTGACTGAAATTGCTATCACGGATAAGGCGAAGTCAATTTTAGAGGAACTTAAGTCAATGTTTGGGTGCTGTGAATGCATGTCATTGACTTCCCATTGATTTACATTATAAAAAGAGTTTCAATTTACGCCGGTTCATCCAGGAACGCATCCCCGGCATAAATCGAGTTTACCTGTATTTGGATGACCTGAGATTAGATGGAAGCATAATATTAAATGGATTTTAGCAAAATAGGAATTAAGTGGATTCATTTGGCTCAAGATCTAATCACGGGTCTTTAGGAACATGGTGAAGAACCGCTTGGTTCCAAGAAAGCAAAGCAACTATTAACTTTTCAAGAAAGACCCTGCTTCACCTAGGTGCAATTAGGTTTTAGTATATAAATAGAAAAAGCTTTACCATCTATATATTAATTTTAATTATTATCTTATGCAGTACACACATTTATCAAGGAAACGAGTTGTGCCAACTAATTTTTGGTGAAGATGGCTTATTGGTTGTTGCATCATGTCTTTTTGACGTTTACCAATATTTTAGATGTGCTTTCTGCCTTCATTATCAAGATAATGAGCCTCATGAGACTGCATGGTGCCATCTTCATTCTTGCCACTATGAGAACCTGAATTCTCATATAATTGTTGGTGATTCCATTGCAGTTGAAATGTACCTGGAATTTGCATGCTGTGCAGCAGTGCCTGGTGGAGGTCGCAACAAAGAGTATGCTCTCCATCTGCTGCACATGTGTCATGGGAATATTCATGTGAGTATTAATGCTTTTCAGAATCCGGGGGAAATAATTATTGAGACCACCAGAAAGAGTATCCAATATTTGTGAAAATGGAATTATGAAAGTAAAATATATTTTCCAGTCATAAAGAGTGCAAAACACAATAAAAATAGACCAAATGCTTCAAGGTTTTCAACATCAAGCAGCTGAGTTTGTAATTGAACTCTTCAGAAATAAAATAAAATTCTCTCCATAACTGGTGGTGATGTGACACTTGGTACACTGTTTGCAGATTTTTTAAAGTTGACATCTTTACAATAATTTTATATTTTTTAAATTGAATCTCCATTAAATCTGTTAGAGCAGGATAGTCTTTCACTGTTCCTCTTTTCCAACATGGTAGGAGCCAAATACATTTCCAACACCAAAGAATCAAGATTATTATTTATATTTCAAGATGTTGTTTTAATTTTTATTCAGTAAGTGCTTATATCTGCTGCCTTGACCTTTGACTACTTGCACTATACATTCTGTTTATATGGCTATACATAAAGTTCTGAGAAGAACATAATGTGGTACCTGCTTTCCTTCAAATGTTAGGGTCTGTATTGTAAGGCCATCAAGAATCATAAATTAATAATTTTACTCTTTTATTGTCTATTTATGTGCATAATTTTCTCTCAGATAAATTCCTACGATGTTAAACTTGTTTGATAATCTCAAAAAAGTTTTATACCATCCCCATGTTTGCAGTTGTTAGCATATATATAAAAAGTTCCAATTTGTTCTTTATACGTAAGTTATAATGTATCTCCATACAAAATTTCACTTTGCTAGCTTTGATGGTTCATTGGTGTAACCGTCCCACTCCTGTTTGCTGTTGGAGTTGCCCGGCTCGGTTGCAGTCTTGTCGATCTCTGTCGTATGTGATGTAATTCGGGATTTCTGCTCATGTAGGCATGGAACTTTTCTCAGGGAATATTACATGGAGGGGTATAAGCTGAATGCCAGCGAGGAAGGTTTCGGTAATGGTCTTGAGATTTAAGTTCGTAGTTTCACAAGCACAATTTATTTCTTTTACAATTAACATTCACTGGCCGAATCGAGCTACAAAACAATTTAGGATGTTGCTTCCTCTGAATTCCAGAAAAGAGTGTCCTCCAAGAAAACTTTCCTGTCCTTTAGTTATAGGACTTCCCCCCTTAACTTTCACAAAAAATGATGTATTTGGGCAGTAATGATGCCCTAGCTCACGTGGACCATTAAAAAACCCTTTAGCCGGCGGGTGCCCCCCGCAAGAAGTTTGGGGGTCACACGGTGCCATAATTCTCTCCTTTACAGTTGTTGCTTGTGCAACTTTCTTTTCTTTTCTTTTTTAAGTGTCAGTGAGCCTTCTGCACTGAATGCAGAGCACCTACCAATAAACTGACCCCTGGCCTGAAAAGGACGCACTTGCCTAACAAGTGAAACGCGTAAATCTTTATTACTTGTTTCCAATTTATTTTGATTTGCGCCTCACCGGGACTCGAACCCAGAACGCGCGGTCACATTGGTTATGGACATAATACCAGCAACTAAATATAAACTTTGTGTGGCCTCCATGTTGTTGTGTTCAATCATAAAAATTCAAAAGGTCAGGTGGCCTCTAGTGACATAATGTACATACAAAATAATATAAAAATCCTTTAATTGGGTTAAAAATTGTTAAGGAAGGCAGACATATGGAGTGATGGAAACATGGGTATGAAGACACTTGTAACCCCAAGGTAATGTAAGTAGGTTAAAAATTAAAGCACAGTTATACAGAACATATTTTTCCTTCATGCTGAAGGGTTAGATTTTTTAAGATGGATGTCTTGTGGGTTACTGTGCTGTATAGTCTGGTAGAAGTTTACTGACATTTCAGGGTTTCTTAAACATTAGTAAACTTCTACCAGACTGCATGGCGCAACAACGCAAAAGACAGATGTCTTCAGACTTACTGTAGTGAAAACCTCAAATCCTGGTTAGTTTTCTCAATTCAGTGCTCAACTTCCATGATTTAAACTAAAAAGTCTCAGCGTTAATTTACTTCAATAAAAGTCTTTCTTAGTTCAGTTTCCAGATCTGTTTTTCTGTAATGTAACCAGTAAATACTTTTCTCTTGTGTAAATCTTGTTTTTTTCCCCATGACAGTTCAGTTGACAGTAAGAACCATTAGATTATTTGAAGATTTCTGTCTTCTGGGTCGTTGCGCTGTGTAGTCTGGTCGATGTTTACCAACGTTTCAGAGTTTATACTGCCTCCATCATCAGGGTGATGGATTTACGCTCTGATGACAGAGGCAGTATGACCTCTGAAAATCGACCAGACTACACAGCGTAACAACCCAGAAGACAGAAATCTTTATACTCACCACTGTGAAACCTCAAATCTTACATTAGATTATTTGTTATCTATTGAACACTAAAATAAAATATTGTTTATATAACTTAATCTTTTGTCCTGCTCAGATAGGCTGAAGATAGAAGGAGTACTTATCAGAGCACAAAAGCACTCACATAAAAGTGACAGATATATTGTCTCACATTATTTTCACATCTTTGTTCCAGAGGTTGTGCTTGTAATTTTAATGGGAAAAGACATAAACATTTTTTAAAGGATTTATGTATGTGCATATTTAGTTTTTATTTACAATTTTGATGCCTTGTTAGTAAAGTAGTTTCCATAGTGATTTTATTCTGCATGTATATGTATTGATGTATTCCAGGAAGCAATGTTGAAGCTTATGCAACCAACACCAACTTTGCCACCTGGTCATCCACTACTAGCCTATGAATACACAGAGAGTGACCGGTGGAGTGCAGAAGAGATGGATACATTCCACCAGGGACTGCTTAAGTATGACAAGGACTTCCACAGTGTGGCAGACGAGGTACTGTCAGAGTTAATGCCTTTATCCATTACTCTCTGGAAAAGCATTTAAAGAATAAATGTTCTGGGTGACACCAAAAAATGATACTTTTTAATGGTAAAATAATATGGCCCCATGGGTTTGAATTAAATGCATGTAAATTGTGTTGAACATGCCTAGGCGTGTGTAGAAAGTGGTTTATTTAGTTTGGTTTATTCATTACAATAACTAACTCCATGAAGAAGGGTCCTTCTTGAGAAGCTCATAGTATGCTCAGGCAGTTGATAAATTCTCCAACTTTTATAGATCCTGAAGGTTTATTACTGTGTTCATTTCACAGAAAAGTATTTCCATTTTGAAAAATTGGTATTTTATTTAATAGTTAGTTTTGAATTGGACTCCCTTTTCTTGGATTATGGCTCAAAACCATCTTTCTCATTGCTTGATGGCTGATCAGATGTTGTCTTATGATATGAGAGGCCACACATAAAACAGTTTGTGTACGAAAACCAGAGAGAACTGTTTCAGGCCCTGGATTTAACTGTAACGAAAAATGACAGTGGAACCACGGTTCCAGAGAATCTGACATAAGTATGCAAACGCAGCAGTAGCGTGAAGTGTGATGCGCCTTTATTTGTATAAATAAATGTTTGTAGAACCTAAACCATTTGTGATATGTAAAATCTGAAAACAGATATGGAAAGCTCAATAGGTAATACGTATTTTGTACGCAATATGTCCGGATCCATCTCTTACGGTATTCGAGAGGCGGGCACTTAACGTGCCAGATGAATTGAAAATTGCACACATTGGTTCATTAAAATTACAATAAATGTATAAACAAGTATAATTACAATAAAATACATTACAGATTCTTAAAGGTCTTTATTTACTGATCATTTTACATATAGGTTACATTACCCTTACTCTTATCATTCCTGAGGAATGAACGTTTAAATGTGACTCGGCGCTGGATCTTACACATCTTCATAACGCTGTTTTTGCCGAATGACCCTTCCGTATAGACGTATTTACATCAAAAAATGAAAATGTGTCACCTCTTGTATCACAAGGTAATATTTGATCTACCATTAGCATCTCAACTTACAGGTTTCTTTCAAATCCATGGAGCCATTTATTTTTTCCATTTTAAATGCTACTTTCTGTTGTGTCACCCATATATTAATTTATTATATTACTTCATGATGAAGCAATAAGACTTACAGTTTAACTCTCCTATATTTTAAGTGTTCCTTCATTTAGTCAATATGTATTGAGTTCTGTAATACTTGTCTCAGTGATTTGATTTATTTAAGTACCCTACATTCAGTTACCTATGTAAAATTGTGCCTAGTTCTTTGTTTCTGCACCTCCTTTATTTGAAACACTCATATTTCATTAACAAAGATCACCAGTGCAACCAAATGCCTAGTGAATAACACCTGAATTATTTGCATAAAGCCATTATGTTTGTGCATGTTTTACTGTTTTAAAATTTAAGATGAATTTTAGCTATAATAATTAAGAACAATTTACCAAATATGAATCCAGTATGCAACAGGAAATGATCTACTAGACACATCAAACTTGCAGCACAGCATGATTACATGTAAATAGTGTTCATTTTATGATATTGTCGTGGGACTGGATATTAACTGCAGAGAATAGTTTAATTTTATGGGTTGAGTTCCAGTTAAGTGCAAAAACTTCTTCCTACACAAACTGAATATTAGCACTTTTAGCAAACTCAACACTGAAAATATGCCAGTAATTTGAATGTTTGAATTTAAGCCTCTACCTAATGATATAAGATATAGGCATCATACCTCTGACATGATTATGTTAGATGTGAATTGCTTTTTGTGAAAAAGGTAGCTCATGAGTGTCTGGAATGGCTAATGAAAATCATAGAAATGTATCAGTCAAGGTAGCTGGTCTCTATACCTCACAAATATGAAGCTTATATGCCAGCTGTTCAATTGCCACATTTAGTAAAATATGTTACAATTTCACATGTAAACACTATTTGAAAGCACTCAAGTGATGTAGAGTCTGGAAGGATGGGAACTTGGACTCAATCTGGATGTAGCAATGATGAAAATATCCCCACCCTTATCAGGAAACTAGTCACAAGTCACTTTAATTACCAGACTCTCTCAGCTACTGTTCATGGTGTAAATTATCAAAATAAATATTATTTTAACAATATTTCAGATTGGCTCAAAGACTGTGAAGCAATGTATCCAGTTCTATTACTTATGGAAGAAGGTGTGCTCAGAAGAGTACAAACGCCTACGCCTGATTCGTCGGCGACAAAATGCTGATTATGGCACACGTACTGATGTAGAGTATGAGGACATCAAGATGGATGACTCCCGCATTCCTGTAAGTAGATCTTACTATAATATAAAACCTTTGTGTGCCAAATATTACAGTCTTTAACCTGTATTTTAGGCACATTTGAAAGTTTTCTGAGATGACATTCTTGTGGGTTGTGATGCCATATGGACCTCATACGCAAATACCAATATTTCAGATAAACATATTGTCTGCATCTCCAGAACTATGTTGGGGTGCTAGAACATGGATAGTGTATACAGAGTGAGAAGAAGGGCTAGGCTGGAGGGAAATTAGTCAGTCAGAGTTGATGAAAGTCAGGTGAACTAGGTTTGGGTGTTGGGGGGGGGAGATTAGCCTTGAGATGATATTTAATTTATTATTTATATCTGACACTGAAAGTATAATTCCATATTTAAAGATTCTCAGATTTTTATGGAAAAGCTTCAGTCAGGATAATTGGTCTTCAGGCTGAGATTTTGAACCTGGTACCTCCCGAATATGAAACAAGTGTTAACCACTTGGCCATGATGTTCAATCTATTCAGACCATGTCAGTACAAGTATAAGTGATATTGTTTTTCGTTGATTGCTTGGAGATATAAGACAGTGCTGTATAAATTGGCTGATGGATTTTAGAACACACAAAGCATGCAGATTTTAACAAAGATTTCTTTCAAGTAGAAAGTACTATAGATCACTGAAATACAAAATGTTACTAGCATAATTTAAAAATAGTCTTGAACATTATGTTTAAGTTGTGAGCACTCCTACATCATATTTTGGAGGTTCTATGTTTGATTCTTAGTTTTGGCTGTCCTGAGGTGGCTGTTCTCAAACCCTTCAAGAAAATTCTGAGATATTACCTTAAAATAAGCCATGTGCACTTTAACACCATATAAGGTACAACAGTTCTCGTATGTCTTCTGAGCTGTGCTCCCAGGCTGCACTGGATTTGGCATGGTCAGGTAAAGATTCAGAGTAGCCTGGTGCTGCAGTAGCCATCTCAAAACACAGACTGTTGTGGATGGACTGTTCTGATTATTTCTCGATCCATACTATGTGTTGTATCTTTCTTTGTGTGCTTCACCCTCCATTATTGCCATTATTCCTGAAGTTAAATCTTGGTACCATGCGTAACTAGAAGGATGGACGTAACAGAAGAGATTGTCTTTTTGGAATGTATGTTCATGCAAATACAGCATATTCCCCTCTTCGTCACTTTACCCACACTGATAGCTCACAAGTCATCTGGTGACTACTGTATACAGTTAAGTTTTTTTTAATGAACTAAAAAATAAACTAAAACGAAAAAAATTAAGGGTAATTCTCATAAGAAAAATTATCGAGTATTCTTACTTACACACAACTCTTGCAACAATTTTTATATGTATTTGCCTTTACATCTCATGCAACATACAACATTTTCACTAAAGAATATGCATAAAGTAGACTTTTTGTAAGCTCCTGTGAAACTCAGAAAGATTCTTCTTTGCCCTTTGTATGAAAGTACTGTGTAATTATACATACATTTTTTCATTGTTTTCAGGCCAGTGATGTGGAATTGGTATCAACTAGTTCAGAGAGTCGACTGTTTGTCTGTGAATATCCTGATTGCTCAGCTGTATGTATAACAGACTCACAGTTAAGACTTTTGTATCTTGCTGTTATTTCACTTTTGTGAATATAATAAGCAAAATTTTTATGTTTGTTGCATGAAGTACATAAACTTAAATGCATAATGGGAGGTCATGTACATCTATTTAATGTCGTGTTTTATTTTTTAACCCACTGACTGGGTTTTGATGAAATTTGGTGTTTGAGTCTACAACAGAAGTTTCTAGAAAATTTAATTGGCCTTTGTAACTCTTTTGTAATGTTAAAAATGTCTTTGGTATTTTTAAAGAACATTGCTCATATGACTTGTGTAGGATTGTACTCCACTAACCTCTCATTGGTTTCTGCATTTTCTTTGTTGTGAGTTTCTGTGTTGTAGAGGTATCTTGAGAATATGTACTTAATTTTTGTCTCAGGCAGATATAACATGAATATGGTCATAATAGTTTATAAAGGCCAAAATATCTAGGATAAGTAATGTGTGTTTGTTTACATGTGTTAAGGATATTTTAAAATTGTTTATGTATTTTATATAATTTATTACTTTCCTTGTGCATGCACTTTTCTAGTATGTAGACTTTTTGTAATGAGCACATAAAGTAGAATCCCTATTTAATGTTTTGTTTTAATGGATAGTTAGTTTCAATATTAAATTTCCTCACTTTAAGGTTTTCTGCAGTTAGTATTCAAACATTTTTTACCTAGTAAAAGTAAAGCTATCCACCTACACATAACAGAGGTGCTTGCGGGGGAGGAGATATAGCTCCTGTTTGTTCTTGGCTGTGGATGAGTAGTTAGTATCACACCCTGGCCATGCTTTACCCTTGGGCATAAGACTGCTGGTACCTAATGGACAGGAGGCTGGGTTGGCCCCAGAGCTGGTCTGGATGCAGAGGCTAGAACAGAAATCCTCTCTCCCTGTCAGGGATCGAACTCCATTTGTCCATTCTGCAGTTAGGCACTATATGATTAAGCTACCCCAGCTTATTATTGTTGCCCAGGGAAACCTTAAATATTAGTTTCATCTGCATGTATATTTCTGTGGAAATATTTGTAGCAGAGCATTAATATTAAATTTAGATATTCCTTTTGTGTAGATACCATACTTTCCTCATCATTCTCAAGTTTCATAACTTAAGCTTTTTCTAGTAATAGAAGATCCTTCCATGCAGAAATATGAATGTATTATGTCACAAGAAGTAATCTTGTGATCTGTCTATTCTGATCCCAAACGCTTAATGAAGTTCCTCACCACACATTCATGTTTCGTCTTGCAAGGGTCTTCTAATGGTCAGTTATGTCTTTTAATATATAATATGATCATCTTCTGGGTTTACAGAGTTTTAACTCCCGTGCAGCATTGAATGGCCACATACGAATTCATGGTGGTGGTGGTGGTGTATGTGGACGTTCTCCCACCCCAGACAAGCGTCCAACTACTGCAACCCCTCCCACACTTGGAGATATTATTGAGGAGTTTCCATGCAAGATTTGTGGGAAGTAAGTGAATGCCTACCAATGTTTACGTCTCTCTAAAAGATTGACACAAGGTAAATTTCTCATTCGTCTTTATGCCTGGTGTGCTTCTTGGACTGCACCCCAATCTAACCTAAAATCAGGGTTGGCAATTTTTCATACTTTGAAGATAATTTCAAACACACTTTAATTTTTTGTGTGAGCAACTTTTTGGCAGAGTTTTTTAACCACATCCTTGTGTTCTGCAGTCATTAATAATGATAATAATGATTTCCATCCAGAAGTTCCTGTGATATCTGATTGCCAGCCCTTTTGGTTTCTACCTGTCCCATTGATTATTCTGGTTGTTCTGCCTGCAAGGAAATGCCCACCCTGTGTGAGTGAAGGCTTCAACCCCTCAGCTGTATGCACTGTGGTTGTGCAGACGAGACTTGTCACAGCCTTCCAGGTCATTCCACCCATTCCACTTACTCAGTAAGCCCTTGTGTTGATTTGTGAGCAGTATAACATTATTGTTTGTCATATCCTAAATACTTTTAAATGCAAGAGATGGAAGAATATTTTATAAAGTTATTACATGTTGTCTCTCTTAACCTGGACTTTCACTGCCATTATCCTGCAGTCCAATTTGATGTCAGTTGTTAGTCTGGCATTGTGCTGATTGGTACCTGGTGAACTGTGACGCATGTCATACTTACAGTAATTTCAGTATTTTTCATAGTGAGAATATCATCATTATATTAATTTAAATTATATATGAAAACAGAAGAAGGACTTGATGTGAACATGGATAAATATGGTAATCCTACATATGAGAGACAACATGAAGATGAAGGGAAGGCAGAGAAGAATATTAAAACATGCTAAAAGATGTACACTGGCCACTTATAAGTCTGAATGCAGCACTGGTGTACAATATCTGTAAATCTCATGTGCAGTGCAATTTCTGTCCCTAAGATACTGATAAATTCCAGAGTGATAGAAAAACTGATGATTCTTTCCAAGCACATTAGCATAGTAGCAACATGCCTGACTTGTATCTGGGAGTCATCCACATCAAATCTTGGCAGTGGAACTGACACATGATACATGTTAAATTAACATTGTTTCATGGTATTAATCAATTTGTCCTGGAGAATGCCAGGAATAGTGCCTTTAAAAAGGCTATGACTTCTGTCTTTCCCACCTTCAACACTGTTAATCATGTTCTCATCATACTTAATGCTGTACAACCTCTCCAGTTGAAACAATATCATTAAATAATCTATGAATCAATTACAGTCAGTCAAAGTTCCCTCATCTTAATGCTGACTGTGGAACATTTTATTGTTTATTGATCTGTATATTACTGTTCAGTTAAGACCTTACAGTTACTGGATTGATGAACTAATTTATGTATTATTTGTAATATTGATGTATTTTTAATTGTACATCATGCCAGCTTCTGTGCAGGGACAAACCTCATGTCATTCTTAATGAGAAATGTTTTTAGAGTTAAACATGATTAGTGTCTTAAAACAATGATGCAACATGGTCATAAAACTAATGTTTTGGATGCATTTTGTAATTTCAGAGTTTTTAATAAAGTGAAAAGTCGTAGTGCTCATATGAAGTCACACCGCCCTCCAGATGCTGAACCAAAGAAAGCAAAGCTGGATCCTCACAAGATGGAAGCTGCAGAGCAAACTCTAGGACGAGCCATGGGTGTGAGTACAACCATTGGTCGACATACCTGAGCACTTTCTTCCAGTTATCATCTCTTACCTGTCGTAGTGCTGTAGGTTGATATAACCTAAACTGTGCCATGGGTGATACAGCAGGCTGTAAAGCTGAAGATGTGCCATAAAATGACACAGTTTGTGCCAGAGGAATAAAAACATTTTAAAATCACATTCATTGCCATGAAAATGGCTGAAATTCATCCAGCATAAACAGTTTATGATGCCAGTATGCATATTTGGAGCAACGACATCTACTGGCATGCTAGGTGTAGGAGGTTTTTTAGTAAAGGTTGGTGAAATATAATTTATAATTCCAAATGGCACTTGCATCATATTATCAGAAAGATTGCACCTCAAACTGTGTGTGTTTCTTTTTTTAATTGTGCTCAATGAAATATAGCCTCTCTACTTTTATCAGTCATCTTCCTATTCTTCTGTACATCTTCATCAATTTAATTTCCATTCTTCAACTTAAAATTAATATGGTACAAGTTTTCTTGCCAGAATATGACAGACTTCCTGTTTTGAACAGTTTGGCCCTTTATGTGTATATGTTCTATCAAAGTGTTAGCCAGCAGCTTCTCAAGACAAATAACAAAGGGTGAAGTGGAGTGATTCTCTGAACATGTCTACTATATAGACTCTCAAACAGGAGAGAGGAACAGAGTCTGCTGTATACTGCAGACATAATCTCTGCCAGAATCTCTTTGCAAGGCGCAACAAAGCCCTGATTGACAGTATTATCTTTCAAACAGATGTGTAGAATAGTGTTTGGTTCTAATCCACATGTTTTGCTGTCTTGGTTTTTTAAAATAATTATTTCTAGCTACAGTTTTTGTATAAAGCCGTTATGTTGTTAGCTATATACATTTAGACTATGATTGCATATGTATACACATAATACATTTTTGTTATACCAATACCAAAGTGCGGAGTGTACTAAGTATAGTGTAAAGTAAAGTGCCTTGTGACTGGGTAAAATTTGAATGTTACCCAGATCCAAACTGCTACTCAAATATGAGTTGGGTCATGTCAAGTTGAGGTGAAATGATGGAATGATTGGCGCAGCAGCAGACAGACAAGGTGCAAGGAAGCAATACATTACACACAGGGTAGGGTCAATATAATGTTTTCATAAAACAGCATTACTATGATGAGTGCATGTTGTTGATAATAGAACTTATTTCATGCATATGGAGAAAGTTTAGATTGAGAGTAAATTTGAAAAGCTGAACACAATTTTTCAGTATCTAAAAGTTTATATCTTCATACCAGTGTTTTCCAAAGTCTGTGACTATGATTGTACTACTTTATTCTGTGAAATTATGAACTCTTTCAGTCCTGTGATGCCTCAGCACATCACTAGTTGCATCATATATCATCTAAATTTTTTTACAGATGTGTGTTTGGTCTGAAGTACATGTTTTCATTGTCATTAGGTAACAAAAGCATGTGTATTTCTGCTATGAGGACGTTTTATTTCTATGTAAATAGTATATCATGAGTTCAGCTTAATTGTGTGTGGTTATGTTCTAGGGGATAATGGGATTATCAACTGCCAGTGCTGTTAGAGGTTATATTGTTGGAGTTTGTTCTGTCTTTAAAATAGCCCATTTATGAGAATAAGCACAACAGATTTTAAATTTAAAATCTAATGACATTAAATAATTGTTTTAACACAAAATACTCCATATGTTGGAAATCACTTATCTGGTTTTTTAAAAGATTTATTTGCTATTTTCCCATACTATAATAACCAGTGTATTGTTTTGTTTCATACATTTAAAATTAATACCATTTAAAATGTACACTTTCAGTACATTTAACAAGACATACATAATTGAAGGTGTTTCCACGTTAAACATAAACAGTTTCTCACTAACAGTGCTTCTAACAAATTATTTCCAGTTCATCATTTATGATCAACAAGTCTTAAACGAGAAATCTGTGTTATAAAACTGACAGATAAACATCACTGCCATAATATGGGGTGATTATCAGCAATTTAGATAGCATTTTTATTTTTCATTTTGCTGGATGAATGCAGTACAATATTATGGCTACCCCTGCAAGGTTTTAATTGAGGCTTGGAGAAAACATTCTATTTTCTCTTTTATATGTTTATTTAATATTTGAATGGCTGTCACTTTTCACCCCATTGTGTGCATATGTGTGCATGCACACGTGAATATGTGCTTGTGCATGCATGGCCATGGCAGAGTAGTTAAAGATGAGTAAGTCCACCAACTGTCCACTTCTTGTTAAATTGAGCATCGATCCTCTTTGTTAAGTCATTTGAATGTTAATCCTGGTTAATGTTTGTTTCAACAAATTTGCTTCACATTAATTTCTTTCACCGTTGATATCATCACCACTAATCTTGATATAATCACCACTAATCGTGCCTATGTACCATGATTTTTGTTCAGCTTTGCTTTCTTGAAAATTGATGACTAACTGAAATGAACTACAACCCAGTCATTGTCTTTTAAAACATTCCCTTTCATGTTTTGTACTACAACTAAAAGAGGCTCCCTGACTTCCTGTTCTCTATGTGGCTTTGATTTTGGGGCATCTTCTTCTTTTGTTGTTGCTGGAGGGTCATCTTTGTATCCATTCTCTTCTTCACTTTGTAGATGTCAATCTCTAACATTTTTTCCTACTTCAACATTGAGCCTTTTGTGGGAACTTAGCATTTGTGCTAGTATCATCATATCTGTCATCTTGTTCAAGAGTTAAGATTGCATCATCCAACAGTTTGGCATATTATACACTATCAGCATGTTTGACTGCAGGAATTCTTCATACAAATTTTTGTGAATTAAGAAGAATAATCCCACATTTGGTGAACCCTGTAAGGAGAATTACTTTTTTCATGTTATTTCATTTTTAAATTTAGCTACCTCGGTGCAAGTGGAAGGTCATCTTTTGGAATGGTAGATTGATTTCTTTCACTTCAAGACAGTTTCTCAACCAAGTTGCTTTAGTCAGTGAAGGCCACATCAACTGGCTGTGTTACATGTGTACAGTTACTCAGCAAAAATATAAATTCTATATCATGATTCTCACATATCTGAATTACCATTTCTGTAAAACAGGACCTTGACCACAAGCATAACATCATCATCTACCCAGTCTTCAAAACAGTATGAATCAAAATGGCTGTATTCTGGGTTGTTTCACCATGTAGTGTGGTAGAAGTTTACCGACGTTTCAGAGGCACCCTCTTTGGGTGTTATTTATGCTCTGGCATGAGGAAATAACGTATTTGAGCCCATTCATATTTGTGTGTCAAATTTTTTGTGAGGACTGAGCGACTCACATGATCTGGGGTTATTGTTAGAATACACATTTGCAACAGTCGAAACAAGTAATTGTTAACTCAACAATTACCTTGGATAAAATTTTTGCCATTAATCACATTTTTGTGTTTGTTATTGCTTTTGAGTAAGAATGATACACATCAAGCTTTTTAGCAATAGTTATCAATGGAGTAACCTGCTGACTTTACTTCCAATGCTGTGGCTTAAAGAACATCTTTGGAATTTCAGTGTACTCCATTGAGTACACAATTCCAATCTTGTTACCCCATGTTTTGGTAATGATTAGGAGCAACATTGGAAACCTTTAATATATAGTCCTAAAGTGGTGTATGTTAATAGCTAAATTAAAGGTATTCAACTTTTGCTAAGGTAATGTTTTGTAGAATGCAAAAACAGGTCGCCATGCAATTTGGCTTTCAGTTTAACTATTGACAGTTAATGGACCATTAGAGCTAGGAATGTTAATTTTTTCAAGGAAGTATATTGTAAAGATATCTACAAATTACATGTAAGGAGTATTTACATACATGATGAGGATTCTAAGGTTATATCTGATGAATTTTATGTAATCAGTATCTGTATGGCCAGTCACAGTGGCTGTGTTATCTGGGGTGTGGGCCTTGATCACTTAGACACTGGGATCATGGGTTTGAACCCCACTCCAGGCATGGATATTTGTCTGATCACTGTCATAGGCTGATCACTCATCCAAGGAATCCTACCAAATGTCTAAAAAAAGATTAAGAAACCTCCCATTTGTGAGGAGGCCAAGGTCCTTCAAGGCCTGTGGAGATGATGATAATAACAATAACAACAACAATGACAATAACAACAGTATCTGTATGTAACAAGTTCTTCCAAAAATATTAATGAACATAAGAATATAAAATGATTACAAAGAACAGAGAACAATCTAAAACATTTATTGACAAGGTGTCCTCAAAGAGACAATCTGCATATGTATAACTTGCAGAAATATTGCACCTAGCTGAAGGAATATGTCTTAATGCACTGCTCATGCTGAGAGTAGAAAATTGTCTTATTTGTCTTGTAGGCACATGGATACCAGCAGTGCCCATGATGGAATGGCAGTTTATTTTGCCCTTGAAAACATTAATAAGAAATTAAAGCATCGAGATGTTGTCTGGAATAAAGTGTTCTACAATTTAGACAACTCAGAATCAAATCATAATTATGTAAAACATGAAATTAAAAAAATTATAACACAGACAAATTTTCTTTGTATATTTTCTAAATATCAACAACACCCTAAAACAGCAGTAGCATTCTGTTGTCCATTTACAAATGCAAGCAATAATAGAAACATGTCATAAGTGGGATTTAACCCTATGACCACCTGTGCATGAGCCCATAACATCAGTTACACAGCACCATAGGTGACAGAGCACAAGGTAATGATTACAGCCAGAAGTAACTGGAATTTTGGCCTCTTGGATTCACTGTTCACTTTTTATCTGCACAGTACATTGAACATGCAGTAACAAACTACTAGTTTGGCAATCACTAATAAGATTTTAAATTGTTAACTCCCATCCAAGTGCTGTCTCAACATACATACAGCTGGGATCAGTTAGAATGTCAAGCTGTAAAGGATATGCATGGGATCTCTGTGTAATGTGGTATAGACACTGCAACTTTCCAATCATCTTATAATGTATATAGCTCCTGATAACTGTATAGAAAGTTGTGTACTTTTGATTGAAAAGGCAGAGCTGAGAAATACATACTGGAAATTTGACAGGAAAGTAGCAAGAAAAGTGTCAAAGTGGGCTTAGCTAGTAAAGATGATAGCCTCTTACAAACAGACAGGCAGGCCATACAGATGCATCAGATTGATGTGTGTATATGCAAGTTCTTTTACAATTGACACTGTCTAATCTCCATTTAATTTATTTTTTCTCAATGTGTGTTCTCAAATCCTCTTGCTTCATTTACCCACTTCTTAGATCTATCACATCTTTACCTTTCTGGATGATTCCCATTCCACATCTTGTTTCAGACAGTCATTAAAGATTTCCATAATCCATCAATGTTTTCCTTTAAATGGAAATGAAAATTCTGATTCATGAATTTAAATACATTTCACTAAATGTTTCTTTTATTAAACCTGTTAAAACTATATATAAATACAAACATGGTCTTATTTATTCCACCACCACAATCACCCCCTCCACCAGGCTGTATGGTAACTGTCCATCAGCTGTGCCATGTATGAGTACAAAAGCAGTGTATGAAGTGGGAGATAACATAGTGAATTTTCAGATTGTTCACACATTTCCTTCTCTGATATTACTGTTTGCTAATATCCTCCCCAGTGTTCATAAATAATTGCTAATGCAAGTAATAATCTTCATAAATAATGAGAGAATTTCACTTCCAGAAATTCTCCACCATAATCATATACAGGTATAGCTGGTTAAATTGAGTACAAGATCCACATCATCTTCACAGTTATAATAATCTAACCATTTAAATGCAGAACATTACATCACCATCACAGCAATTGAAGAATTAATCCCTCAGTAAACACAGAGTAGCTAAAAGCAGGACATGACATAATGAAAAAGGCTTTCAGTTCTAAGTTTTATGCTATTTATCTCACTGTATCCAGCAGAAAACACCAGCCCTCATTGCCACATGTCTCTAGTTAAAAACCAGCCAAATGTATAGCAGAATTTTTGGATACCTTTCCTATCTCTCGTCTCTGACAAATTCAAAATTTTGTGAATGTGACAAATTATTGGGTTTATAACTTGGACACAATCACAAATATAAAGACAAAGGGTAAGATACATGTATGATATGAAACAGCCACCCACAAACTCTTTTTGTCAAAATGCTATACAAGCGTATGCCATGATATGATGGGGTTATGTTCTTAAAAAATGTGGTTGTATTGTGAGGTAAGTTTTCCCATGGGCTTGTCTGTTATAAACTAAGATACATTCCAGAACTTGTAGAAAAATTGTTAAAGACTGCCAAAAATGCTATGTAATGATAAACATGATGGAACAATCATTAAATTTATCAAAGGCAATTAATTAATTAATAATAACCTCAGATATGTAATAATCAAATTACCCAGAAAAATAAATACAATCTTTTATAATAAAATACAGACCCAGTGAAACAAGTTGTGAGGCTTTGCAGAAGTGAATACTCATTCTTTTCATGATAGTGTTAGTTTTTCAACTTTAGAGAAAAGCTTATCTAACTTCAATTGTACAGCAGCCTTCTTCTCTTCATGCAGCACCTTATAGCATGCCAAATCTTTCTCAACATATCTGTGCACCTACAAAATCCTTTCTGCAATAGCATCTTCTTGCTCAATCATATATATAAGCTCATTCACTTCCTGCAAAAATTAAATAAGACTTTTCAATTCAGTCATCTGATTTGTCATCTTCCAGTGGTGCACTGGATTGCTGAAGTCCGATGAGGTCTTTGTTGGCCAGTGATTCCTCAGAATGAGATGCAATTCATTCATCAACATCTGTTGTGTCTGGTTCTAAATTCAATTGCCACCCCAGGTTAACAACATCATTTGTGTTCTGTTCTGGAATCTCTTCAGTATCTTGGAACATCTGTCACAATTGTGGGAAAAGTTATCTTCATGATCATGGATGCCTTAAATTCTGCCTACAAATCTCTAATGTTATTAACTCCATTCCATATGTTGTAACCCTTCCAGAATTCTGTAAGTGTTGGACCAGCTTCATTGCCTGTTGCCACAATTGCCTGGGTCTTTGTGCAACATGCACAGTTCAAGATGGTGTAACAAAACAAACTGGTAAGCCTACTCGTTTGCCCAGACCAAAATCATATGTCTTAACATAGGGACCTGCCAGGGAACATTATCAAGGCACAATGGTCATATTGGTGGGTTCGTTATATTATGGGGTGGTCAAAACCTGCGGTATGCCGGTACTAACTGATCAGTAAACTGCTTGATATGAGCAGTGAATAGTTATTTACCTGTTCATGATATTTGGTTTTTGTGGAGGTTCATTACTGAAATCACTGATTCCTATCCTGAGCCTGCCCATTCATTTCAGACCATCATAACCTAACCACTTCACTGAGAGTCATTTTAATAATACTTTAGTTCCCCAAGTGATGCATTTTTTATTTGCCCTTTCATACCTCATGTGAAGCTTGTCTCAGCCTGCTTGATTAAATTTCCCTAATAATACAACATTAACTGTACTGACTACTATGTAGTGGTCACAGTAAATAATGAAAATATGTTCAGAAATTACATACATAAACACAGGAGAATTTTATCTGTAAATATTAAGTATATGAATAATTACATGCTATGCAAGTTAAAGAAGAGTATCAGCTTGAAATATATTTTAGTTTTAGAAAACTAGTATAGCATTGTGTAAAAGGATTAAATGGGCATTAACAGGACTTGGGAAAGAATCAGAGATAATGTAACATTTCAATGGAAGAAAGTCTTTAACTGTTATAAACCAAATAAGAGTGTTAAGTCATCAGGATGGGGTCCTGTTGTTGGTTCTTGTGAATGTGGTAATGGGACTGTGCGGAACTTCATTTTTTTATAAGCAATTAATTATTTTAAAAAAATCCAATGCTGTTTTGTTTTGTGTCATCCTTAACACACTTATTAAATGTTATCAAATACAAAAGAAATGGTCTTGATATGAACCATAAATTCCACATTCTAAAACAAAATTAAGATAATGAAGTAATGGGCATCACTTCATATTTATAGATCACAGTTAGGATCTTAGATGGAATTAGCTGTCCTGAAATTTCTCATACTTTTCCACAGTCATTTCAGGGGTGCAAGGAAATTTCTCCAACATCAGCACTTATTTAAACTACATTACTTATTTTAAACCTATATATTTGATGTATATTTAACAAAATATACAAAATTGTGTCCTTGTGTAATGTAAACTTACTGGTGGACTAGCCTGAACAAAAAATATATATGCTTTGCAACTTCCAAAGGCATGAAGCAGTTTCAGAGATGGAATGTAGATGAAGAGGCAGGCAGACAGACAAGACAGAATTCCTCATGATATTTTTGTTTTGTGTGTTGCATATAAAATATCTAATAAATCAAATGTCTAAATACAAGTTTATCTGAAAAGACAATCCAACATGAAACACTTGGTAAATTCAAAAACAAAGAGAAATTATATTAATATATCATATTGCTATCCTCAGTCTGATAAATTCCTCGAGTTTATTATCTAGTTATGTGTGGGGAATAAACATTGAAGGCATTTCTCTTCGATGGTCACAGCACTGGAAACACCTTTGAATTGTATTGCAGTAGAATAGCAGCCAAATGAAAAGATTACTTGTTAGGAGGTAAGAATATTCTTCCATGTGTAGATGGTTATATAGCGTTTACTCGCAGCATCAGAAACTCTCAAATTTAAACAAATGTTGTTTTGTTTGAAAAGAAATATTGATCCCCCATGTGTACATGTGCATGTACATATATATACAGTTTGTGTATTTATATGGTGGAATACATGCACATACTGTAGGTTTAGCTTGGTACAAAAGAGATTTGTTTCCTGTTTTAAATACAGTAAAATATGTTTCCTTGGCTACAAACTTCCTTTCAGGTTTTGCTGCCAGATACTTTGCTCTGTGTTGTGATAAATACAATTTTATTGTGTCTTTTTAACTATGTACAGGTCAGCTGACAGGAGGAATGCATGTACCCCACTATAATGACAATCCTCTCTCAAGAGTAAATAAGTTTTAACTAAGAGTTTTAGTGTATGAATATGTGGTGTATGATAGTGTACATGTGAATGCCTGTGTATATAAATCTATTTAAAGAAGAGCAGGATCTATATATTTTATGTTCATTGTTGAGGCTGTATCAGTTACCTAAGTTTTCATAACTATTGTGAATCATAGCTTTTAAGAATAATAGTAATAATAACAATAAATAAATAATAATAATGATAAAAATTTCCAGGTTAGGTGAAACTGTTAATAAAATTGTTGTTAGCGGATGGATATTGTTAGTTAGATTCCTCTGTCAGTTGACTTCCTCTGGTGTTTGTTGTTATGTATCGGGTGCTAAGGTCACTTCATTGTTAAAAAAATCATTATTGTTGTGTGAATTCTTGTGTACATCAGACGTTACAATGAACTTTTTCAGTGTGATTTCAAAAAACAGAAAACAATCAAGTAATATTGCTGTGGTCTTTCAAAAAAATAATTACCTGATAATGTCAAAATAGTGTTTTAATTATACAGTAGATTTTTAACAATCAATAGTATTAATCTATTGTTCATGTGCCTGGATTTGTATCTGTGCCAACAATGACTGGAGTGTGGAAAGGGACACATGTTGCAAAATGATCTCATAATCATGATGAGCCATGACACTCGAGCAACTCTTTCCGACCGAGTTTTGTATAGTCAACCATACATTTACTCTAGTACTTAAGTTTTCTGCCAAAAAAGAGATACCCCTGTGTGCAGTGAAGATTAGGGAATAAGCATGCAATAAGCTAGCTCATTATATTGATGTACGTATTAATTCTATGGTGGCAGCATTTCTTCCTTAGAGCTGCTGTGTAATTATCCTGACCAACCCCGTCCCCTTCAGCCCAAACCCAACCCTGACCCTTGCTCATTATGGATCCCATGCTCTGCTCATTCTCCAGTATGAATGTAGGCGATGTATATCGCTTATATTTGGTAATTCTTCTTCGTTTCACACTCAACACTACAGAGCACACATTTAAGACTCAATAATTATTGTATGCCATATTACGATGTATTATAGCTCAAGATTATACATATTTTTTTGTTTAAATGCTATCTCACAATTTTCACTTCCTAGATGACAAAATTAATATTTCTGTATGTAGGATGGTGAGGCCAATACCAGAGTGTTCAACGGTACTAGTCGAAACTTTTGCTGTTAGGTTTGTACTTTGTGATCCAGACTACATGGAAGAACAAACGTGTTGTTAGAACTGTGAAGTGTCTCGTTATATATTTAACTTGTTTTCTATGATCATTGAATATAACTGACAAATGTGTACTTTCCAAATTCATATAAATTCAGTTATTGCTTTCCATTACTTCCACTTTTTTGAAAGGATGTGTATATTTTTATGCACAGTAATGTTTGTTGTTTTGAATATATGTGCTATTAATTGACTTGCAACAGGATGTTGTACTTATTACAAATTTAAATCCAAATTTTGTAACCAGATGTTTGAGCCACTATTGACTGTGCTTGGCAGATCTGACTGCATCAGCTTGCCACTCACATAATAAGAGCAGGTCTTATGTTTATCACAATTTGTGGAAGGGTGGGTACTGATTTGCACAAGTTCTTTCTCACTTGTATGGAATCTATAAAAATGTATACTTTGTTAACTGTTCAATAAAATGTATGAAGGTTTATAATATCAAAGGGCTATTATTACTTTGATTCAGAGTGAAATGTGGTAGGATCTTGATATTTACTTATATTTATGAAACAAAATTGGCAATAAACATATGTAGTGTTGTTGATTTAAGTAGGAGTTAATACCCTTTGCTATTTTCACTCTTCATATGTCTACAGTTTGTACACTTGGACTTTTTATTTTAACTTATTAGTTTTACTTTGCTACAGTAGCTTCTTAAGACATTTAATGAAGCTTTTACTGGTACAACCATACAAATTAAAATGTACTGCTTACACTTATACTTCAATAAAATATTAACAGCATATCACTCACTACACAGGTATCTTTCAGCACAAATCATACATAAAATTCTTCCTAATACAAATGCATTCATATCTTGCTGTCTTTTATCACAGAAGGATTTATAATTTTCACATGGCTGATTGCCCAAGAAAGACTTCACTACATTCAGTGACTATGAAAGCTTCAAATCTTACAGATTACATCTCATTTTATCTTCTCTCTACATCTCAAGAAGAACATATTAGTAGCACTATTTTTCTTTTAGCTTGATTGAAATTTGATTTTATATGGTGAAATTGTTGTGATGTATCAGCATACTTATTTGTGGATTCTGCTCTTAAATGCAAGCTAATGCAGTCCTAACCTTCAAGCTGTTCTTAGAGCTACATTATTACGATGTATCCAGTAAGTTCTTCCATGTCATGGAAGATGCCTTGCACAGTAGTCGAATGTAGGCCGCTGCATAGTATTCCATTATTTGGGGTCTATGTTCTACTTTCTACCAACTTTTGACTGCTGCTTAGGATGTATGAATATTGTAAAGTAGTTCAGTACATCTACAATGAGGTCAAATTAAATAAATAAGTGTTTAATTAAGATAAATCTGTGACAATGTCCAGCTACAAAGGCTTATTTGTTCCCAACATTATAAATAATCTTAACCCAAAGTATATGCTGCATGTTATACCTGTTACAATAGACTATATTTTATGAAGCTGCTCTTGAACATTTTTCACTGGGCCAAGACAAATCCATTGCTGTCCATAATAATTATTACATACCAAAGTAATGTCAAAAAGAAATTACTCCAAAACTGAGTTTCATGGTAGTATCTGTGTCATGTACTCTGAAGTAATGACAAACATATCAGTGCTTCAAGGTAAATTAGGAAGGTATAGTTCTCACTGTGGGAACAAGTTCGCCTTTGCTGCCAGAAGCTGGTTTGGAGGAGGGTGTATTATGCACATTCCACTTGTCAAAGCTCAATATATAACCTCCATGAAGCATACTCAAAGGGATTTAAAAATGTACTGTAATTTCATTATTTACAAAAGTATTGAACATCTTTAGGTTGGACTTGGAGATGATGAAATGGGTTGAAAGTCATGCAACATATTTTAAGTAAATTTTACAAATAAAATGACCCCTCCACAAGATGTATGTAACATCATAGGAAGAGGGTGGTTTAGAATTTGGTATGTCAGACCAAAGCTAATAATAAAAGAAGCCCATGTGTCTTGAAGGGAAATGATAGACAATTTGGGTAACCATGCCTTTATCACCCTCTATCTATGAAATCATTTAAGCATCACTACACAGAAGGTAAAGATGACACGAAGTGCTATATGCCACAGTACAAGACAAGTAATCAGATGTATATTATCATGATCTGTAAGCATACTTTTGTGGTGATTTCTCATTAAATGTATTTTTATCTTTGAAATATTTTATTAATCCCGTAGATAATTGTGCAGAGTGACAAATAGCCTACTCCTTTGTGAGCAGTGTTTGCGTGGACAAATTTGTACTTTAGGCAACAAGTTTTACGTGGGTTTTTCTTCCAAGAGTGTTTTATTATTGAGCTTTGTTTTTGAGAGAGATGTGGTATTTTCTTGTAGATATTAACAACTATGTATCCTGTATCCATTTACAGTGATGGACTGAGATCTATACTCCCTTTGGAAATTGAGTTTTACTATTCTACCTTTTATCAAGTGGTCAGTTGAAAATACAATTAAAAATGAAATTGTGCATTCGTTCTTATTGGTGGATGTTCCCTTCATACATTGAACAGTTCCTATTATACATCCAGGTGTACTAAGGAGATTAAGAGGTATCTCAAATATAGGAATATTTTCATTGTATGATTGGCAACATTGCTGATGCTTGTAACTGAAGGTCAGTTGGTGGCATGCTGTGAGTGTGGTTCATAGTCCATTTGTGTCAAGTGAGCAAGGTTATGGTTGCTCCAGTACAGGTTTGCACCAAGGACAAGCAATGTGATGAAGATTTCTGTCTTCTGGGTTGTTGATCTCTGAAACGTTGGTAAACATCCACCATACTACACAGCGCAACAACCCAGAAGACAGAAATCTTCAAACTCATCGCTGTGAAAACCTCAAATCACACAAAGCAATGTGATGTTTGTTTCTTGCTACCTGAAGGAGTAAAAGGGACATACATTGTTCCACATTTTTTCATTTGTGGATGTGAATTTGTGTTCAGATATGCATGAACATCACTGGTTTGGCCATTCACATGCACTTCATGGTGAAAAACAGTTATGTCCAGGTAAGGTTTGATGTTGGTACTGGTGAATATGAATATGGTTGTTTTCTGATTTGTAGCACCATGTAGTCTAGTAGACATTTGCTGTTTCAGAGGTCCTTGCTGCCTCCATCCCAGGACCTCAGAAACAATGGTGAACTTCTACCAGACCAAATGGCACTACAACCTAAAAGATAGCCATCTTAGTTCTGTCCAGATTGGGTAGGGGATTTCACGCCCCTTTCTCCCCTTCAGGGGGGGAAGAAGACACTAGCGCATTTCTTGTCCTCACTTGGCATAAACAGATTACAACTAAACCACATTCAGACCATGACACCATCTGACCTTGAGCTACAGTAATACCAAGCTTCAGCAGAGTTGCCAATCATGCAGTATAAACTTTCCAGTATTGAAGATATGTTTTGAATCTTCATTGTATAACTAATTGAAGCATATATTTCACTTTTCATGCATTTATATTTTGATTGCTAGATGATAAGACGTGACTCTTTGTCGCTGGCATGATCAGTGTGTAATATATCTCCATGTTAAGTGAATTCCTTGTCATAATAGCATGACACTCAGCTTCTGGATGCAGAAGACAGCCTCCAAAGATGGAGGGTAGTTGCAGTTATGGACAGCTGACATGTTGTGGTCCTCCAGCTTGGGTACGTTACTAAGAACCCATCACCACAAGAAGCAGCATGTTACAAAATGTTTCACATGGCTTCAGCCTCGTGGAAAATCTCTGACAAGATGTAATCAACAGAAAATGGATATGAGATTTGGTTTAAAGAAATTAAGTGTGGCACTGTAACTCAATTCACCTGGCTTACTATAGGGATAACTTGTGGGGTGTTGTGAGTTTAGTAAGAGGCAGGGAATTTCTTGACAAGCTGAGCAACTATTTGCTTCTCAATAAACTCTGCTCCATGTTGCCTTGAATATGTAATATAATCTGTCACCATGGAATCAACCCCCATCTTGTGGTCCTGGAAAGGGATGACTTTGTCTCACCTACGCTTGCTATGTCTCCCTATGGACCCAGCTCAGTCTTTACATCATTCTGTCCTAAAAGGCTCATTCCTTCACACTTCCTTTCCTGTCACTCTATATAATCCCTCTGATTTCCAGTATAAGCACACCCCTGTTTACTTTTAAGGCACTGTTTACCATTTCCAGCAGAATGTCTATCTATATATGCCTCTTGTTAACTTCAAGCAAAACAAATGTATCAACCTCAATCAAAGCCTCGGACAGACAGACTTAACAGAGGAGAATTGCGGAGGCCATGTACTGAATATGGACTGGAGAGCCATAGAAGAAGAAACAAATGTATCTCATCATTTGTGAGCACTAAATCATTCCCAACTGAAGTACTGCAGTGAGTCCATTCATGGCCTGGCCAAATAAGCTGGAATTAGCACCATATTTTAGAGACCTCAGCCTAATTCTGCAAAGCACAGAAATAACTCAATTTTAAAGGGTACTGACAGTGTGTAACAATTGAAATCACTAAATTCTTGGCCTACGTCCATCTGTGTTTTTGAAAAAAATACTACGTTTTGGAAGCTGGATCTGCTTCCATCCACAGGTTAAAAAGGGAGGGCAGGGGGCACCTACTCAGTTGGGTCAAATAGAAAGTCTAGTGATTGGGGCTAGCTCTTTCTATCAGACAGAGTAAGTGCCAAGCGACTCTGTCCCCTGTCCTTCCATTTGCGATGTAGAGACCAAGGCATAGTCATCCATTTCCTACTGTACATCGCCCAGTAATGACGGCAGTACGTTCTTCAGAAACGTCGGTCCTTTTTTGCCAAACATGTTTCGTGCTGCATCCTTTAAAACAGCCACATCGATACTTGTCGACTTGAGAACCTCAAACCGCAAGCTAACTCTAACGATAGGGCATTATATTCAGTACTGCAGTTTTCCTAGATTTGATCCATCGTTCAACATTGTAAAAGCAAAGCCACTACGTTACGGAAAGCACGTAGCAGCTTCTCTTTAGAACACTGATCACAGAAACAAATATAGATAAAACTATACCGATATCCAGATTTATGCCTTCAAGGTTTTCATGTGTACTGGCAAAGGAAGCAAAACTGATAAAAATATAGAGTGCCGACTATTATTGCCATCCACAATCGCCTCGTAAAAATTCGTGACACGTCGTCTGTGTGTTAGTGTAATCCATGCATATATATGAGCCGTTGTGTGCCAACATGTTCACACAGACCACTCGGTGGTGAAATCGGCTTCAGCAAAGTGATGGACTGTCACCGATCGCCGCCACAGTTTATCGAACAGCACATTTATCAGTTTTGGTCCTTTGAACAATATCGCGTGTATTATAGGATATGAGGTTTTCACTGCTCTGAGTCCGAAAATGGCTGACTTCTGGGTTGATGCGCCGAGTAATCTTGTAGAAGTTTACAAACTTGTCAAAGATCCATCCTGCGTCCATCATCAGGGCGATGACTCGCCTCTCTCGACTCATTCTGCTACGAGACTGCACGGTCCAACAACCCTGAAGTCAGTCTTTTTAGAGATATAGAATGTTTTGCTAAATTGTGGAGTAGAAATAATCGGTGCTTAAAAGTATTGTGTAAACATATCGTTGCGTAACCGATTTATGGTTTGCTTTGAATTATTCGGTGGCATCAATCGATTACAATTATGGCTGCTACGACGTTAATCTGTGGCTGTTATGGGTTAATTTATGGTTATGATATTGTTGTAGAATGGTTTTGAAGTTTGTGAAATGTTTCATATTAGCTACACATTTTCTGAATATTAGGAACGACAACCATGAGCGGTGGATTAGTCCCTAGTAAAAGTACGGTTTATGTTTCCAATTTGCCATTCTCTCTTACAAATAATGATTTACACAAAATATTCGAAAAATATGGAAGAGTTGTCAAGTAAGTACTTACAGGCAAAGTGTGATTTAAATTAGTATTTCTGTTAAAATGCCATGAAGTATTGGTGAATTAAGGTTAAGATTCTTATAACAGCCAAATTATGGTTAATTTGCTTTGTTTGATCTCTGGTTTCAGTGATACAGTTTAGTGCTGTGATGTCGAATAGCAAAATATAACCTTATTCTTGTCCATGTGAGATTTATTGTTTCTTGTCATACACGGTGGTCTGAATAGAATTAATCTGTTTGACACACTTCCACCAATACATTGTTAATATACTGGTATATTCTGTAATGTTCCTAACCTCAAAATTTATGAATGTTCCAAAGCATTTCTTTTGACTTCCAAATTACAGCCCTTATATGCCAAGAATTCTCAACTACCGCTAGTGGCTGTTCATAACAGATCTCAAAATCAGTTTATGTAAGACACTAATTCCAACAACCCAGCTGTGTCTTCATGCCTAGGTCATCAAGTAGTTGTGAGAATGCCCTCTCTCTTCTTTGGGGTCTTATTTATTAATGACAGTGTACTGTTTATTTCACTGTTAATTAGGTCCCTCAGGTGTGATAATTAGAAATATTCTGTAAGTCATCAGTAAAAATACAGTAATATAATCTGTATGATATTTTCTTTTATCTGTAGCAGTTGGAAATTTGAAGTGCATTCCTTCTTCGTTGGCTTTCCTACATATTTAGATGTCTGGCAATTTTAAGTGAGCTATGGAAATTTTGAGAGAGTGTGGTTTGTTTGTTTAGCAACATTATTCTACTTTTTGTAAGGCATCAGATGCGATTGGGTTGAGAGACTTTTGTAGTGTAAATATATATCTATTTTTTTACAAAGTCCTTACTTATAGAGAAATAAGATTAGTACTCTTTGTATTTTCAACGTGAATTGTTTAGCTACACAATAGTATGTAATCTACAGGTCTTGTGTGGTATCATGCTTTGAAGGAACATAAATTTTAGACATCTGAAGAGTTTTTAAGAAGCTAGTTTGTCATTCAGCTAGTCAAGAAATCACTGCCTTTTATAGAACCTGAAGGTTCATTGTGATGTTCATAGACAACAACACCACTGGCCTGTGTCTTGAATAGTATTCAGACATATTTTGCAGAAATAATGTGTGAGGATGTAAATTTGATTAGACTGATTCAGGATTGAGCTCATTGGCAGGGTTTGGTTTAGTGGTCTTGAATGAATTTTCTGTTTCATTGTTTAATTTATGTATTTCAAAAAGAAAATGTTATGACAAGCAGTTAATTTACATTAAGATGTTTCTTGTTGTGATTTGTAGGGTTACAATAATGAAAGATAAAATAACACGGAGAAGCAAAGGTGTTGCATTTGTTCTGTTCCTGAAACGGGAGGACGCACAATCATGTGCCAAAGCTATAAATGGGCGACAAGTGAGTACAAGTTTGCATTTATAATGAAAGGCTTGGTGTTAACAAAATTTGGTTGTTGAATGTTTATTATATGCTTATTATTCTATTATCTTGCAAGGTATACCATGATGTGAAATTTATACTTAGCCGATAGTAGAAATTGAAATTACAGAGTAATAATTTTGTCTATTCTCAATATTGAAGTACTTCTGGACATTTGAAGTTGAAGTTGTTGTTGGAAATAAGTGTAACAAGCAAGTTTACTCTGTACTGTTTCAAAATGTTTATTGAATTAATAATTAGTTGTGCAATAAAAATCTGGGATGACATGATATGCAATTCCAGGTTGCAAGAAATGGGCATGAATCATAATATGAGGCCATTCACATTGTTACTAAAGATTGCTTTAAATGTGAATTGAACAAAAACAATTCACAATGAAACAAACAGTTAATATAAGTTAGGGAAGTGTATTGCTAGAGCAAGCAATTTGATGTGCTGTCTGACTTTTGTAGTACATAATGTTTATAAATTTGTGGAAGGCCATACTCTGTATTATATTTTAAGTGAGGGGCTCATAAGTATTCGACATCACTGTCTTTAAAAGTAGTGCCAAAATAGTGCTCTGGCTCTGAGGAAAGCGTCGGAGTACCACCTTGCACTGCCCTGCCCTGACTCAGCTGCAGCCCTGCTTATTACATTAATTGCTGATAGTGGCAAATTCTGATTTTCTTTAAAAGAGAACTAGTTGCTCTACAAAGCATGGCACCGTAGTTTCTGATATGAACAGGGGTATCAAAGACAATGCTAGTTGGATGTGCTATTGTTTCTGCAGCTTTGAAAGTTATCTTCCACATCTTGCAAAGTGTGTTTGTATATTGTCATGATGAAACCACATACGTACTTTGTTCTTCCTCAAGCAGCACCTGTTCTGCACTGAAAATGTGTGTTTGTTTCATTTGGATTCTTCAAAGCCCATAAGTGAGAATTCCATCTCTCATGAATGTCACCTCATCTGTAAACAAAAGGTGACAAATTGGCTGATCATCTTGAATTCCATACATGCAGATTTATACTCTCATTTGTGGCATGTTGACTTATTGAAATATGCTATGAATGCTGGTGGTTGGACAGCTGTCAACAGCTGCGTATTGTACTGGATGCTTAGTCACTGGTTTCAGCATTTCACCTTTTTCTTATAAATGGGAAAACGCTTGCCACTTAACCAAATTGGATGTCGTCTTCATTCTCAGACAGCTGCTGATGCACATTTTGAAAATAAGTCTAGCTATAACTATGTATCAAGTGAGCATGTACTGAACTGTCTACAGTGTTGCCTGATGTGTCCCAAACTGTCTGCTTGTTGTTAGCTTCTCTCATTTGGAAATCCTAGGCTTAACAACTTCATGTGGCCATTAACTCCTTCAGTATTGAGAACAGCAAAA
Organism: Zootermopsis nevadensis; assembly: GCF_000696155.1. The sequence continues at coordinate 821,161 of NW_019059851.1, read as the reverse complement.
ATTACGTGAAGTATTGACTCTGTCATGGAACACTACATATATTATGTGTCTGCTGTAGCATTGACTCATGTTTATATAACAATAAGAAAGTTATTAAAATAATTACTGTTACTTCAGATTTTATCTAATATGTCTCTTATATACCCATAGAAATCTACTAAGACAATTCACCAGAATTTGTCAGAATTACATTTTGTTGCTGTGATATTAACAGGTGGTAGCAGGATTCATGCCTTTAGTAGCATCATCTTGCATGAACGACTGGGTAGCCATAGGCAACAGAGTTGTGTTGTGACATAATTTTGCAGTATATCCTTGTATCTATTTGAATTCACAGTTTTATTGAAGAAAAAGGGCATGGTAAGCGTTGTTAAAAAAAGTAGATGTTGTGTAATATGGAATTTTCCATCTCTGCCCTGTTGCTAATTCAAGTCATCTTTGCTTATCTCACTCTGAAAGTTTATGTCACTGATGTTCTGTATGGATACATCTCCGAATCATTCTCAGTTATTGTCTGCATTTATTGTTAACATCCCAAGTTCAGCAGCTGCTCTCTTTGTTGATTTTCCTGGATTGAACTTGACCCACAGGGTTACAGTATTTTCAGGAAAACATATACTAGCTGAATGAGGACATTTCTGTTCCTTCCTGGTCAAGCTGCTACAACATGCAAAGTATGGTGTATTATCAGGTGCCCAACAAGTTCTAAAGAAGGCCCAAAATCTCTAGATAGGAGGTACACCCTTTTGACGTGAAAACATCTTTAAAATCGATGCCGGGTGTGGGGAGGCAATCGCGCCCAATTGAGCGACAGTTTCTGTCGAAGTAATTTCAAACTTCAATAACTCGGCTAAAAATAGACATAGCGCTGCCATCTTAGTCTCGTTTTAAAGAGGAAGGATGAAAGTTTGTGCCAGTACCGCTCCGACATTCGTGGCGGCCGGACGTCGCGAACTGCGCACGCGCAAAGTGAATCCACGATTTTCGACTTTCCGGATTCGACACGTGTCCATAAACGGGATCATATCTCAGAGACTAATTATCCGATCCGAGTGAACCAAGTGTTGTTTTGAAGAGGAGTGTATATGTTACAACTCATCCTGGCCTCCAAGTGTGTATCTCAAAAACTCAAAAAGATACGAGGCTGTGAATTTGAAAAAGTTTGAAAATTTCCCGATTTTCTTAAAATGTCGCGATATATGAGGGCAAAGTACAACCAGAATTACAAAAATCGGGCACGAATGCGTAGAGCACAAAATTTCAAAGAGAATGACACCGAAAACGCCGGGCCCGGACCCAAAACCAACGCGCAGTACTGCCGCGAATATAGGAAACGTAAGCGCGCTCTGACAACTCAGGCGGCATCTGACGAGCCTGGGTCAGGTATGGATGTGGATTTCGTTGCTGATGAGATGGAGAGTGCAATGGAGGTCGACCTAGACCCATCGGAGGTATTCAAATAATTTCAAAGCCATATGTATCCTACTTCTCATACCACTACCCTGTATTCAATAAATGTAAGTTGCAAATGAATTAAACGATTCAAAACAAAAATTTTGTTTAATTTCAGTATACTATACACGATTGACGTTTTCACGAAAATAACTGCGGCAGTGTCCGACACTGCCTATC
>NW_019059851.1:769150-806218 GCF_000696155.1 Zootermopsis nevadensis | reverse complement strand
AGACCGAGTCACGTACAGACCGCATTCGTCAAAGACACAGTACATCAGAAAGAATCCGATCGGGACCGCTTCCGCAAGGCATCAGGTGGTGGAATTTTGAAAAATTTCAAAATTTTCAAAAAATCAAAAATTGCTTAAAAATGTCCAAGAAGCGCACAAAACCAAAATTTTTTGAAAAATTTCACATTCAAATTTTTTTTAAAATTTTCAAAAAAAATTTGGTTTTGTGCGCTTTTCATACAATTTCCAGCATTTTTTGATTTTTGGAGAATTTTGAAAATTTTCACATTTTATTCAAAGATCCCTTTAAGAGATGCATGCCAGTCTCGGTGATTGCCACATCCTGTCTCTGCCGGACTCGTCCTTCATCTCACTCAGTTGCTGCGTTCCTCGTTGTCTGCACCAACCCACTTCAGCATCACTCTGGTCTATGGTGGTCCACGTCTGCCTCACGTGTTGATTTCCGCACCTGGGCTTCTCAGAGACGGCAAGTCAGAGCCGTGTCTTACAGAAACAGGCCCGTGCAGACCGAGTCACGTACAGACCGCATTCGTCAAAGACACAGTACATCAGAAAGAATCCGATGGGGACCGCTTCCGCTAGGCATCAGGCGGTGGAATTTTGAGAATTTTCAAAATTTTCAAAAAATCAAAAAATGCTGGAAAATGTCCAAAAAGCGCACAAAACCAAAAATATTTGAAAAATTTCACATTGAAAATTTTTCAAAAAAATTTGGGTTTGTGCGCTTTTCATACAATTTCCAGCATTTCTTGATTTTTCGAAAATTTTGAAAATTTTCACATTTTATTCTATAATCCCTTTAAGAGATGCATGCCAGTCTCATTGATTGCCACATCCTGTCTCTGCCGGACTCGGCCTTCATCTCACTCAGTTGCTGCCTTCCTCGTTGTATGCACCAACCAGCCTCAGCATCACTCTTGTCTATGGTGGTCCACGTCTGCCTCACCTGTTGATTTCCGCACCTGGGCTTCTGAGAGACAGCAAGTCAGAGCCGTGTCTTACAGAGGCAGGCCCGTGCAGAGACCGAGTCACGTAGAGACCGCATTCGTCAGAGACACAGTACATCAGAAACAGTCCGATGGGGACCGCTTCCGCAAGGCGTCAGGTGGTGGAATTTTGAAAAATTGCAAAATTTTCAAAAAATCAAAAAATGCTGGAAAATGTCCAAAAAGCGCACGAAACCAAAAAAATGGAAAAATTTCACATTCAAAATTTTTTCAAAATTTTCAAAAAAAAAATGTTTTTTTGCGATTTTCAGACAATTTCCAGCAATGTTTGATTTTTCGAAAATTTTGAAAATTTTCACATTTTATTCAAAGATCCCTTCAAGAGATGCATGCCAGTCTCGGTGATTGCCACATCCTGTCCCTGCCGGACTCGGCCACCATCTCACTCAGTTGCTGCCTTCCTCGTTGTATGCACCAACCAGCCTCAGCGTTACTCTGGTCTATGCTGGTCCCAGTCTGCCTCACGTGTTGACTTTCGCACCTTGGCTTCTCAGAGACGGCAAGATAGAGCCGTGTCTTGCAGAGACAGGCCCGTGCAGAGACCGAGTCACGTAAAGACCCCATTTGTCAGAGACACAGTACATCAGAAACAGTCCGAGAGGGACTGCTTCCGAAAGGCTTCAAGTGGTGGATGTTGAAAAACTTCAAAATTTTAAAAAAATAAAAAGAAATGCTGGAAATTGTCCAAAAGGCGCACGAAATCAAAAAAATTTGAAAATCTTCACATTCAAAATTTTTTCAAAATTTTCTAAAATTCTTGGTTTTGTGCGATTTTCAGACAATTTCCAGCATTTTTTGATTTTTCGAAAATTTTTAAAAATTCATTTTTTTTCAAACATCTCATCAAGAGATGCATGCATGTCCCGGTGAATGCCACACCCTGTCTCTGTCGGATTCGGCCTTCATCTCACCCATTTGCTGCCTTCCTCGTTGTATGCACCAACCGACCTCTGCAGCACTCTGATCTCGACAGACTCATGTCTTCCTACGTGTTATCTTCCGCACCTGTGCTCTTCAGAGTCGGCACGTCAGAGCCATGTCTTACAGAGACCGGTCCGTGCAGAGGCGGAGTCAGGCACAGACCGCATTCGTCAGAAACACAGTACATCAGAAACAGTCCGATGGGGACCGCTTCCGCAAGGCATCAAGTGGTGGAATTTTGAAAAATTTGAAAATTTTCAAAAAATAAAAAAGTCCTGGAAATTGTCCAAAAGGCCCACAAAACCAAAAATTGAATACATTTTTCAAAATTCCACCGCCTGATGCCTTGCAGAACCGATCCCTCTCGGACTGTTTCTGAAGTACTGTGTCTCTGACGAATGCTGTCTTTGCCTGTCTCTTGCTCTGCACAGACCGGTCTCTTTATGACAGGGCTCTGACGTATCATCTATGAGAAGTTCAGGTGCGGCAAAAAACACGTGAGGCAGACACGGACCTGCAGTGACCAGAGGCCGGTAGGTGCAATCAGCGAGTCTGGCAGGAACTGCGTGAGATAGAGGCCTCGTCCGACAGAGACATGATGTGGTATTCACCAAGATTGGCATGCATCTCTTGTGATCTTTGTAAAAAATTTGAAGATTTTAAAAAATTTCGAAAAATAAAAAAATGCTGGAAATTGTCTGAAAAGCGCACAAAACCAAAAATGTTTGAATATTTTGGAAAAAAATTGTTTGTGAAAGTATTCAATTTTTTTTGGTTTTGTGTGCTTTTTGGACTATTTCCAGCATTTTTTTATTTTTTGAAAATTTTCAAAATTTTATCACCTGATGCCTTGCAGAAGCGGTCCCTCTCGGACTGTTCCTGATGTACTTGGTCTCTGACGAATGCCGTCTGTGCTTGACTCGAGCTCTGCACAGACCGGTCTCTGTATGACAAGGCTGTGATCTGTGTCTCTGAGAAGCCCAGGTGCGGCAGTCAACATGGTAGGCAGACACTGACCTGCAGTGACCAGAGTCCTGCAGAGGCCGGTTGGTGCAGGCATCGAGTCAGGCAGCAACTGGGTGAGATAGAGGCCGAGTCCGGTAGAGACAGGATGTGGCATTCACGGAAAATGACATGCATCTCTTGAGACCTTTGAAAAAAATTTGAAAATTTCAAAAATTTCCGAAAAATCAAAAAATGCTGGAAAATGTCTGGAAAGCGCACAAAACCAAAATAACTTGGAAAATTTTGAAGGTGGAATTTTTTAAAATTATTTGGTTTTGTGCGCTTTTTGAACAATTTTCAGCATTTTTTTATTTTTTGAAGATTTTAAAAGTTTTCATAATTCCACCACCTGATGCCTTGCAGAACCGTTCCCTCTCCGACTGTTTCTGATGTACTTTGTCTCTGACGAATGCCGTCTGTGTCTGTCTCGGGCTCTGCACAGACCGGTTTCTGTATCTGATGTGCGTCTCTGAGAAACGCAGGCGCGGCAGACAACACGTGAGGCAGACACGGATCTGCAGTGACCAGAGGTCGGTTGATGCAGACACCGTGTCAGGTAGCAACTTTTAGAGATAGAGGCCTCGTCCTGTAGAGATAGGATGTGGTATTCACGGAGAATGGCATGCATCTCTTGAGACCTTTGGAAACAATTTGAAAATTTTCAATATTTTCGAAAATCAAAGAATGCTGGAAATTGTCTAAAAAGCGCACAAAACCAACTTTTTTGAAAATTTAAAAAAGCATTTGAAGGTGAAATTTTTCAATTTTTTTTTGGTTTTGTGCGCTTTCGGGACTATTTCCAGTATTTTTTATTTTTTCAAAATTTTTAATTTATTTTTAAATTCCACCACCTGATGCCTTGCAGAACAGGTCTCTCTCGGACTGTTTCTTTTGTACTGTGCCTCTGACGAATGCGGTCTGTGCCTGATATCGGGCTCTCAACGGGCCGGTCTCTGTAGGACATGTCTCTGTCGTGCCCAGGTGCGGCAGACAACACGTAAGGCAGAGATCCTCACCGGCAGAGGCCGGTTGGTGCAGACACCGAGGCAGGCAGAAACCAGGGGAGATAGAGGCCGAGTCCGGCAGAGATAGAGTGAGAAATTCACCGATTTTGGCAGGCATCTCTTTGTTGAGAGTTTAAATAAAATATTCAAATTTTTCAAAATTTTAGAAAAATTAAAATATGCTGCAAATTTTCTAAAATGAGCACAAAACCTAAGATTTTCGATATTTATGAAAAAATTTTGAAGATTAAAATTTTGAAATTTTTTTGTTCTGTTCGCTTTTTGTACAATTTCTTTTATTTTTTATTTTTTGAAAATTTTCATAAACTTGACTTATTTCAAAATCTTCCCGATCCGACACCTGCCACAACCAATCTCTAGTGGGAACCGGGCTCAGGCTTAGGTTGTCTCTTAAGAACACGGTCTCTACACGATCGTGTATTTGTATGCCTCGCTCAATGACGATCGTCATCGCATAGAAGAGGTTAGGCAGAGACCGAGTCAGAGAGAGGACGGGTAAGGCAGAGACCGTGTCCGACACACGCCGGGTGTAGCACAGACCGACATGAGCAGAGTCCGTTCGAGGCCATGATCGAGACCGGTAGGGAACGGTTGACAGACACATTCTCTAGGAGACACCGGTTGGGGCACAGACGTCGTCCGGCAGAGAAAGTGTGAGGCTGAGACAGGTTGAGGCAGAGCATGTGTACGGTAGAGAACGAGAGACAGAGACCGTTTCTTGCGGAGACAGGGTAGGCACCAACCGAGTCTGGCGGAGACCGTGCCTGGCAGAGACCGAATGTCAAAAGATTGCTTCTGGTAGGGATTGGTTTGAAACATTTTGGAAAAATTTGAAATTTTTAAAATTCTTCGAAAAATCAAAAAATGCTTCAAATTGTCTAAAATGCGCACAAAACTACATTTTTTTGAAAAAATTATGATGAAATTTTTCAAATTCTCTTGTTCTGTGCGCTTTTTGTACAATTTCCATCATTTCCTGATTTTTTGAACATTTTCAAAAATTTGATATTTTTCTGAAAATTCTCCCGATCCCATACCTGCCAGAATCAATATCTGGTGGACCCGGACTCTGCCTTAGTTTATCTGTTAAGTACGCTGTCTGTGCACGTTCGTGTCTATGCCTCGGTCACTGACGTTCGTCATTGCATAGTCCGATAGTGGACGGGTGAGGCAGAGACCGTGTCCGACACACGCCGGGTGAGGCACAGACCGACGTCAGCAGAGTTCGTTTGAGGTCTTGACCGAGACCGGCAGGGAACGGTTGACAGAGACAGACTCTAGGAGACCCTGATTGGGGCACAGACGTCTTCCGGCAGAGAAAATGTAAGGCAGGGACAGGTTGAGGCTGAGCGCGTTTCATAGAGAACGAAAGACAAAGACCGTGTCTTGCGAAGACAGGGTATGCACCATCCGAGCCTGGCGGAGACCGTGCCTGGCAGAGACCGAATGTGAAAGAGACTGCTTCTGGTAGGGATTGGTTTGAAACATTTTGAAAAAAATTGAAATTTTTAAAAAATTTCGAACAATCAAAAATGCTGCAAATTGCTTAAAATGCGCACAAAACCAAACATTTTGGAAATTTTTGAAGAAAATTTTTATGATGAAATTTTCAATTTTGTTTTGTTTTGTGCGCTTTTTGTACAATTTCCATCATTTCCTGATTTTTTGAACATTTTCAAAAATTTGATATTTTTCTGAAAATTCTCCCGATCCCATACCTGCCAGAATCAATCTCTGGTGGACCCGGACTCTGCCTTAGGTTGTCTGTTAAGTACGCTATCTGTGCACGTTTGTGTCTTTTTATGCCTTGGTCACTGACGTTTATCATAGCATAATCCGAGAGAGGAGGGATGTGGCAGAGACCGTGTCCGACACATGCCGGGTGAGACACAGACCGACACGAACAGAGTCCGTTTGATGTCTTGACCGAGACCGGCAGGGAACGGTTGACAGAGACAGACTCTAGCAGACACCGGTTGGGCACAGACGTCTTCCGGCAGAGAAAGTGGGATACTGTGAGGCAGAGAGTGTGTCCGGTAGAAAACGGGAGGCGCAAACCGTGTCTTGCAAGAAATTGGGTGAGGCAAAGATCGAGTGTGGCGGAGACCATGCCTGGCAGATACCGAATGTGATAAAGTCCGTTTGATGTCTTGACCGAGACCCGCAGGGAACGGTTGAATGCGATAGAGACTGGATATGGTAGGGATGGTGTGTCGAATATTTTTGAAAATTTCTAAATTTTTAAAATATTTTGAGATATCAAACAATGTTGCAAATTGTCTAAAAAGGGCACAAAACCAAATATTTTCTGAATTTTTGAAAAAATTTTGAGGATGAACTTTTTGTACAATTTCCAGCATTTTTTGGTTTTTTGAAAATTTTCAAAAATTTTACATTTTTCAAAAATTCTCCTGATCCGACACCTGCAAGAACCAATCTCTGATGCACCCGGTCTCAGCCCTAGGTTGTCTCTGAAGATCACGGTCTCTGCACGATCGTGTTTGTATGCCTCGGTCACTGACGTTCGTTTTGCATAGACCGTGGTTCTGTGCTCTTTTTAGGCAATTTCCAGCATTTTTTGATTTTTCGAAAAATTTAAATTTGTTCCAATTTTTTTACATCTCTAACAGAACCAGTCTGTCATATTCGGTCTCTGCCAGACTCGGCGTTGGCCAGTTTCGGTCTGTGCCTCACCTGGTCTCTGAACGAGACAGAGACCCGGTGAGGCACAGACCGAGTGTGGATGAGACTAGTTCTGGTAGGAAACATTTTGAAAAAAATTGAATTTTTTAAAAATTTTAAAAAAATCAAAAAGTGCGGCAAATTGTGTAAAAAGCGCGCAAAAGTTTTCGATTTTTTTTTTAAAGTTTCTGCCGAATGAGGCAGTGAGAATACCGAGTAAGGCATCAACGGGTTAAGGCTGCGACCGAGTGTGACAGAAACTCGTTTTGGTAGGGATCGGTTAGGGACAAATTTGAAAATATTTCAAAATTTTAAAAAAAATAATGCTGAAATTTGTCTAAAACGCGCACAAAACCAGAAAGTTTCGAAATATTTGAAAATGTTTTTTAAGTTGAAATTTTTCAAATGTTTTAGTTTTGTGCGCTTTTTTGACAATTTCCAGCATATTTTAATTTTTTTAAAATTTCTTTCAATATTCTCCCCACCCCTTCCCTGCCATAACCGGCCTCTGCGGTACCGTCTCTGCAAAGACCAGGTGAGGCAGAGACCTAGTCGGGTACAGGCCGAGTCCGGCAGAAACCGGTTCTGCTAGGGAAAATTTTTAAAACAATGTAGAAAACGGGAGGCGCAAACCGTGTCTTGCAAGAAATTGGGTGAGGCAAAGATCGAGTGTGGCGGAGACCATGCCTGGCAGATACCGAATGTGATAAAGTCCGTTTGATGTCTTGACCGAGACCCGCAGGGAACGGTTGAATGCGATAGAGACTGGATATGGTAGGGATGGTGTGTCGAATATTTTTGAAAATTTCTAAATTTTTAAAATATTTTGAGATATCAAACAATGTTGCAAATTGTCTAAAAAGGGCACAAAACCAAATATTTTCTGAATTTTTGAAAAAATTTTGAGGATGAACTTTTTGTACAATTTCCAGCATTTTTTGGTTTTTTGAAAATTTTCAAAAATTTTACATTTTTCAAAAATTCTCCTGATCCGACACCTGCAAGAACCAATCTCTGATGCACCCGGTCTCAGCCCTAGGTTGTCTCTGAAGATCACGGTCTCTGCACGATCGTGTTTGTATGCCTCGGTCACTGACGTTCGTTTTGCATAGACCGTGGTTCTGTGCTCTTTTTAGGCAATTTCCAGCATTTTTTGATTTTTCGAAAAATTTAAATTTGTTCCAATTTTTTTACATCTCTAACAGAACCAGTCTGTCATATTCGGTCTCTGCCAGACTCGGCGTTGGCCAGTTTCGGTCTGTGCCTCACCTGGTCTCTGAACGAGACAGAGACCCGGTGAGGCACAGACCGAGTGTGGATGAGACTAGTTCTGGTAGGAAACATTTTGAAAAAAATTGAATTTTTTAAAAATTTTAAAAAAATCAAAAAGTGCGGCAAATTGTGTAAAAAGCGCGCAAAAGTTTTCGATTTTTTTTTTAAAGTTTCTGCCGAATGAGGCAGTGAGAATACCGAGTAAGGCATCAACGGGTTAAGGCTGCGACCGAGTGTGACAGAAACTCGTTTTGGTAGGGATCGGTTAGGGACAAATTTGAAAATATTTCAAAATTTTAAAAAAAATAATGCTGAAATTTGTCTAAAACGCGCACAAAACCAGAAAGTTTCGAAATATTTGAAAATGTTTTTTAAGTTGAAATTTTTCAAATGTTTTAGTTTTGTGCGCTTTTTTGACAATTTCCAGCATATTTTAATTTTTTTAAAATTTCTTTCAATATTCTCCCCACCCCTTCCCTGCCATAACCGGCCTCTGCGGTACCGTCTCTGCAAAGACCAGGTGAGGCAGAGACCTAGTCGGGTACAGGCCGAGTCCGGCAGAAACCGGTTCTGCTAGGGAAAATTTTTAAAACAATTTTCAAATATTTCAAAATTTTCGAAAAATAAAAATGCTGAAAATTGTCTAAAAATCGTACAAAACCAGAAAGTTTCGAAATATGTGAAAGTTTTTTGAGTTGAAGTTTTTCAAATGTTTTAGTTTTGTGTGCTTTTTGGAAAATTTCCAGGATTTTTCAATTTTTTAAAATTTGTTTCCATATTCTCCCCACCCAATTCCTGCCATAACCGGTCTCTGATGTATCCTTTGGATGGAATGGTAGTTCGTTGGGCTGATAGATGGCCAACTGGACGGGTTGCTGTATGTCTGGATGGCTGTGCAGCTGTCTGGGTTCATGGCTTACTGTGTGGTTGTGGTCAGGTGGATGGCTGGTGACTGGCTGAAAGGCTGGCAACTAGCCGATTGGATGGGCGCATGGGTGGAGAGATGTATTGAAGAAAGTCTGAAAGGTTCCTGACCAGTCATGCAACCACATATCTCCACAATAAATGTTTTTTTATCAAAAATGTAAAGGACTTTTGTATTTCAAATATACCCTTTTTTAAACACTCTATATATTAGGATTATGTTATTATGATTGTGTGTAATTTATGACTGACCAAGTTGTCAGTAATGATACTAGATGGAGGAATGTTCTATTTTACACTGCTGCCATTATTAGGCAGCTTACAGAAGTGTGCCTAAAGAAGATAAATGTAGAAAATGGTAATAGAGAAGGGAAACATGGAAGGATGATAATATGAAAGAAATTAATCCACATTTGATTTCAACATACATTTTCCTCCAGTACATTAAGAAAGGTAATTTTTTATGTCCTTGCATGTACAGTGCAACAGACATAAAGAGACAAAGCAACAGTCAATCAAGCATTTCAGCAAAACTAATTATGTAATTCAATATGATACATATACATACAATTACTTCAGCATAAACTGCATTACTATACACATGAGATGGGTTGGAAACAAAAAATTAGTTTTACTGTTTGAACTAATCAGATCTTCACTTATAAAATAAAACATTATTCTGTGCACTAGATATTACAGGTACATCATCAGAATATCAACAATTGTATCATTCAATCTGTATGCTTTATATATACGTGCTACTATGAAAGAATGTTATAAGTTGCATGTCAAGTCCCATTAAGTTGTGCAACTTGTAATCAGGATCTCTACATATGGATGATGCGTTTATTTATTAGTGTATATTTTACAAAATATATGACAACCAACATTTAATAAACACATCATTATCTTCAATCAATGTTGTAATGTTCTTCAAGAGACCACAGCAGAATAGAAATATATCAACACTATTCCTATGGGGACCAAAAACCATAAAATCATGTGCTTATAAATAGGAAAATGGTAAATGCAGACTTGTCATAATGAGCAATCAATATACTTATATATACTAAACACAGAGCCTTATAATCATCAAATCTTGGTTATCAAATAATACGTTCAGATTTGTGCCAGGGACAGCCGTAACCAAGAGGTTATGGCTGATGTACTACGATCTGAATGAACTTGCCTGGTTGACTATGCGCAGTTGTCCTTTCCCCCACCCCTTTACCTTTTCCATCCACTCCTTGGGACTGTGTTACCTGGTAACTGGAAGACCACTTCTGTACAGGATTTCACCAGACACACTTATAAATTGCATCTCAACTTTTTTTCTAAATTTTGTTTTTGATTGTGGTTGAGCCCTGTGCGGATGGTCCACCGGTTGAGACGTCCTCTGCGGTAAGTTTGGTGTTTTGCTTATAATATTGCTTGGTCATCCAGTGGACGTCTCACCAGTGTATATTTTGTGTATTTCGTTCTTTGCATTTGTGTTCTTATACGATAATATATACTCACTTTAGCTTTGTGTTCTATGTGGCCTTTTTTTTTACTGAACCGATCCACGTAGGTCATAGCTAAATATCTATTTCCTGGCCCAGACTCATGGTTGTAAACTTCTGAAAAAACTTCACCTCAACCAAAAGCCCGAAGTTGGAAATCTGCAATATGGTATATGATGTAGCATTTATTCATGTGGTTTATGTCAAAGGAGATAGCTCTGACAGTATCAAATTCTTATGGGCATTTGAAAATGGGGAAGTATAATCAATATTATATCAGAGGAAAACTATTAAATATTAGATGCACTCCATAGGAATTAAATTTAAGGTAAATTTAAGTGGCAAATAAAGGTTATAATAATGACTGGAATAACGTGTGAGTTCCTGTACAAAACGTCGTCAAAAAGGACCAAGTGATTTTTAAGTGAACACACACATCCTCCCCATAAGATACTGTTTTAAGGACATGCATTCTGAAGCCAGAAAACAATCCCATTCTTTTACAGAACTGTATACAAATGACCCTACATCCTTCTTCCGTTCACTTCAAAGTCCACTTATATACACAGTTAAAATATTAATAACTATATCATGTTCATGCTCTAACATTATTAGTAAGTCTGCATTTTCAGATCAAAGAATATCTGCTGTCCATCTTTCATGACTGATGCTGTATCCACAATGTCACAAAATACAAATATCATAAACTATGGACTTTTCATATTTCATCCCATAATTAGTAATTTCTTCCCCTAAACTCTGTGATCAAACTCTCAGTGAACAAGTTACATTAAGATCTATGATAATTGTCTAATAATAAAAATATCGGTTTACTTGACCTGTCTGTAAAAGCAAAATATTTTCTCTGAAAAGCTGGGTAGGATATAAGAGAGATTATTAACTGGTACATTTAAACTTTCATGTATTTCTTACTTCAATCACACAGTTTGATTGTGTGGCAAAGCATCTCGCCTACTGCATGACTGTAAGAAAGGTGTGTTAAATTGGCAGAACCTGATCAGCTAGTCATACCAAAAGGCCATGTGATCTTGACCCACCCCCCACCTGCTGTTTAGCCTGAGACATAATGTGCCAGTCCAGGTTCGTGGTTCGATTCCCAGACGGGATGATCCTTGAGATGAGGGGAAAACCAGGCTTTGGCATATTAATCTGGTTTATATAAACAAAGGAGGCATGATTAGACGATATTTGGTACGCCTTACTTCATCCAAATTTGAGTGATTTTATTAATTTTGGCATTGTTAATTGTATTAAATTGGAAGAGAGTGGCAACACTCAGTCGCTTGAACGTCTCTCCTCCCAACATTCCGCCTAGCGTGAACGTGACTTTAACAAAGTTTTCGCACTCATAAAAGTTGTTTACGAGGCGAAAACTTAACCCTTCCAGATGTGGAATGACCGTTGCCCTACAACCGTCGCCTCACTGCGACTGGAACCAGTGAAATTCGAATGTAGCTTTTCAGCGCGTTTCCGTCATGTGGTGACTTTTGGGGGAAGAATCGGATCGCCGTATTAAATTCAAAATTTAAGAAGAGTTACAAGTTGCGGGGGTATTTATAGCAGGATTGCTTTGGTGAGGGCTCTCAAAAGTTTTGGTTCTTCAAGTCGAGCAGACAGGTTCTGCTTGTACCTTTAAATTTCAAGTACAAAGACAACAGCCGAATCATCGCGCTGCCTTCCGATCAGAGTAATTGGTTGTACAACAGTGTGTCTCAAGACGCAATAAAGGTGGACATCTCCAAGATAACTTTGGTGTGGTCTTCAGTTCCTCAACCCCAGAGATTTCACTTCCTTCGCGCAAATGCCACTCCAACCATCACAGTCACCGTATATTCCCCGAGATTCAGAGACTCTTGCTCACCAACAAAACCTGCACCAAATATCTCTTTATGTCCTTCCGCATAACCAAATTAATATCTCAAGTTGTAACCGCACGCAAACCGGGCACGCTACTGGGTTTGATCCTGTGGTGACCAAAATAAGAAGACGAGTCGTGTGCGGAAGGGCGGTTACAATTATTAGCGCAGGGACTGAAAAGAGAATGTTAAAATGGCTTATATTCATGAACCAGTTTGTTTCCTTGCTGATCAAAAACAGCATCATTAAGTGTATTATGATGTGTTTTGTGGTTTGTTCTAATCAACTGAAGTTCATGTAAATTATATTAAAAATTCAGTTACCATCTTAAAAAAGCACAGCTTGCCCCAAATTTTAACTGGTTAATGCTGTTTAAGGAAATAATTACTGTTTATTCTGAGGATCGTATAAAACATAACACTTTCTGTGGACAAAATGTAGAGATATTTAATATTAAAGCAGGTGGTATACAGAATTACCACTGACTTTCAAAGGGTTCAACTGAGCTTCTAAAAATATCTATCAAAGCCAGGTTACAAATATAAAGAGAAGAGAGTTTCATGTGTTTCAAAACAAGTGGGAGATGCAATATTTTTTGTCCAAAGCTAGAGACAATATTACAACTGAAAACAAACATTTGGCATTTTTAAATTGTATAACATAAGGCACCATTATGAATTTCACAAGGAAACATGTTTCTAGAAAAATGGGGTAAGGTAAACTGCGGAAAATAAAATTTACATTAAAACAGCAACAGCATTTTCACATAGTTAATAAAACAGGTGAACCAACAGCAATGAAAATTATGCATTTTCTCATTTAACCCGTAAGCATACTTTTACATAAAGTCTAAATGACTGCTACAGGTTGTTCATACTGCAATCTGTAAAGGATGTGAAACTATGTCATTTTGTGAACTTGGTGGACTGCAACTCATCCAAGGAAAAGAATAAAAGCTTCAAGAACATATGTTCTATGGAAGATGAGGTGACGACAGTTCAAGACAAAAATGATACTGCCTATCTTACACGGAAGGGTTTCAGACAGTACACAAACTGTGGATTGAAAGAAAATATGATATTTTGGTGCATTCTGGAAGTTGCAAATGCTGAACAGATAAGATGAATATTTGAAGTTAGGTTTCAAACTGTATGGAGTAAAAATTTGCCACATTCATTGAACTGTTTAATTAAGATGCTAAAACAGCTGATGAAGGTCTACAAATTAAAATAATTTAAATGGAGTGTGAATAACTTAAAATTCTGAGGTTAGCATGACAAGTTTTATTATTTACCTGTGAACTTAACATGAAAAGTCAGTCATGAAAACAGACAAGTTCCTTAGGTTCAACATTAACAGACTTGCATTTGTCATCAATGATTGAAACTATCATTAGCCCATGAACAGAAACCCATCATCTGTAAGATGAGTGCAAGTAAAAAAGGTCAAGTTTTTTTTAAACATGCTGAAGTAACAGAATTAAAAATGTTAGCTTTCTATTTTGCATATTTGATAAGTTGAAACACCAAAAATGTTACAAATCTAATTTCAAAAGCTATAATTATTACAGAATTTAAACATAGGCTCTTCATCAATTATTATTCTTATTCTATCGACAAATGTTAGTAATATTAGTTAGATGAAACAAAATTGTGGCACTTGTCCAGTTCTGAATTTTAACATGCCTGCTATAAGGGCATACTGCAGATCATGTAACATGCAGCAACAACAGTGACAAAGCTGGATACTATGTCTACCACCAGTTTCACCCAGTGCTGGATTCAGATTTTATACCTCCTGTTGTCCATTTCAGACTTGGGATACAAAATCTTTTGTACTAATATTGTCTTTCAAATGTAAGAATGGAATGCATGAAATATATGGGGATACAAGTTTCTTTCTTGCAAAAATGTGGGACAGAGAATTACAAGATGAAATAGTATTACAAACTACAGAATAAATAAAGGATAGGTCTTCTCCTGATATTCTCTGATCTTTCCTCTGTAGGTGAGTCACCATAGTAAAAATGTTGAGAACTATTATTCTAGACATATCAGAATTTTGATAACACAAAATATGGGACATGAATACAGTGAAACCTCTATCCATCGTTCCCGGAACTATCGTTTTCCCGGATGCATCGTCCGTTTTGTTCGGTCCCGAATACATCCCATATAAAATAATGTTACATTTTCCCGCTTCTATCGTTCCTCGAACTATCGTTTTATCGCATCGATCGTTCAAAAATCGTAGTCCCGGCCCACAATTTTCCCGCAATGATCGTTCCTGAGAATTTAAAATGCTGGGTTTAGAGATAAATTAATACCGAAAGACGCACAATGTTTTTGGAATAAACAGTAGCGGTAACCTGTTATGTCGCCCAACCAGCACATTCTTTTGGAATGAGGGTCAGCGGTGCAGGGGTGATAGTTGGAGTGAATGGCGGTGCCCATTGTCAGAAATTTTACGATTTTAATTAGGGTGCACTCATATTTCGTTCCAGCGATGCCAGATGGCATGTGCACTGTGAATTTCTTCACAAATGCT
Source organism: Zootermopsis nevadensis (assembly GCF_000696155.1). Next base: position 791,434 of record NW_019059851.1, on the reverse strand, counting down.
TTTATTACAAGGACAAAGGGAAGACGACGAATGCGAGCCCGAAGCTTTGCCGAGTTTTGCCGAAGCACACGCTGCATTGGCGAAAGTGAAGTCGTTCTTTTATGCGCTTAATATTAGTGAACGTGACGAGGAAAACACTTTGAACGTGGAAAGTGCTCTGTTTGGTCTAAAACGTAAAGTTTCGACAAACCAGTTGTCCACTAAAGACTTTTTTGGTAAAAAGAAGTAACTTTGAAAGAGAAACATTGTTTTTTTAAAATTTTTAATGCTTTCCCGCATCTATCGTTTTCCCGCATTCATCGTTTTTATTTCCCACCCCCGCCGAAAACGATGCATCGAGGTTTCACTGTAACTTGTATAAGTCACCAGCATAGTGAGCAGTGTGTGAGTGTGTGTAACGCAGGAGGGGAGGCACATCCATTTAGTGTGGTTCCAGACAGCAGTAGTGCAGGCATTGGAAGTGATGGGTTGGTATGCCCATTACTGATGAACTCCTCCTCCTCTGAGTCTTGCTGTCACTGCTACTACGTCGCCATTGATGCAGTGTTTCTTGATGCCAAATTTCCTCATCCAAGGCATCCTGAAATAAGCGACAAACCAGAAATATCACCACATGCAGAAACACGACAACTATAAAAAAATAAGATTTCAGGCTTCAGTTTAACAGCCCTCTTTTGCTGCATGGTTAATGAATAGGGAACAGATGTTTAGGTATTAAAAATTTAAAAAATATTACTTTTCACGTGCCTTAAAAGTATAACAAAATAAAAAGCAGAAAACGTTTCCAAAATATAGTCTAGGATTAATTTAGGAAATTATTTATTTGATTTATTTTTAACACGAAGTAAACATGAAAAATCACCACTATCTCAAACTAAAAGTTTAGCACTGTTGTAGTGAACCATGAAAGTCATCTTGTGCATCGTAAATCTGCATTGGTAATCACAGAAGAGTGATATGTATAAAAAAATTAATGTTCCACATCATATGTGAAGTATGCTCATGTGTCAACAACCAGTCTTGCAACTTGTAACAGGCAATGTCACTAACACTCAAATATTTCTAGGTCTTCAGAATCAACTAGGTCCACCCTCTAATGGATTTAAAATCCTGAACATGACTTTAAACCCTTAAAGAATTAGTTTTAATGCATCAGCTTTCAAGCAATTGATTTTGTTCAGTTTATCTTGAATGTCATTGATTTATTCCACTGTTTCCGACAATAAGTTTGTAGAGTTTTCCAACTTTGTTATACGAGTTTCAAAGTTTTTTGAATAATACACAACAGAATCCAACCAGACTCCCCAACATATAATTGCCCGAATACGAGGGAGTGGTGTGGCTGGATCTTTCTCTTTGCAGAGCTCTATTATAGCTAGCAATTTCACAACGATTTTCTTTAAATTAGCCACTAACTTGTATACATTTGGATAAAGCACACAAATTATTTTAGAATCTGTGCAATGCATGTGTTACACAGTTAGACACCTACCATGTATCAGTTTAGGGTAGTTCACTAAGTTTTTCTGCTGTTCATTTCATGTATGGTGTAGCATCTGCAACTAGCAAAAACATGTAAAATTTCACACCATCTGGCCACAGAGTCTGCAAAACTTAATAGAAAACAGTGCTACATTTGCGTGATTTCCTGCAGAAATTTCCTAGCATGACACAAGAAACTATTTCTCTGGTAGCATTTCACTGTTTTTCAAAACCTCCATAACAACATTCGCAATCTTCTTTCCACTTGTATTACTTGGACACCCAAATATTTTCTTTCCCACATAATACTACACTTTTGTTCAATGTTTCTAAATAGCACTTAGACTTGTCTGGAGAATATGTCTAAGTATATTTAAGGATTATTTATTTTAAAAAGTGGTATATCTGCAGACACAAATGCTTTGTACAGCTTTGTTACAAAAGTGGAACATTCTGAGGATCTTGAAGAACAACTTGCGGCAGAAGTGTTATTGGGAACAGTTAATGTATAGGCCTTGACAAATTCTATTATCTATTAACGTATTGATCATAAGCAGTCATGACCAACTACATACTACAGATTGCAACGACTTCCAGTATGCTGCATATAAAACATGAAGCTGTGGAGGTATTTTATGAGTCATGATAATGTAATAAAGTTCATCATGTCTCAACACATATAGCACATGGTAGGATCATGGCTGTGCCATATTAACGTACCATTCAAGCAGTGACACTTCATCTGATGAACATATACTAAACAATTTTGACAGTTGTTTGGTATGGTTGTAAAATTAGATATCTTACGTTAAGAGATAATAACATGTAGGATTTGAGGTTTTCACAGTGGTGAGTCTGAAGATCGCTGTATTCTGGGTTGTTGCACTGTGTAGCCTGGTATATGTCCACCAACGTTTCCGAGGTCCATGCTGCCTCCATGATCGGGGCGCCCTGATGATGGAGGCAGCATGGACACATACGTGTATAAAAACAAAGGGCTTAGAAAAATATATGAACCTGAGAAGAATGAAGCGAACAATTCAGAATGGAGTACATCAACAACTTAGAATAACATATAATGAAACACTGATTAATACAAGATCACCTAGGACTACAGTGAAACCTCTATCCATCGTTCCCCGAACTATCGTTTTCCCGGATGCATAGTCGGTTTTGTTCGCTCCCTGATACATCCCGTATAAAATAATGTTACATTTTCCGGCTTCTATCGTTCCTCGAACTATCGTTTTATCGCATCAATCGTTCAAAAATCTTAGTCCTGGCCCACAATTTTTCCGCAATGATCGTTTCTGAGAAATTTAAACGAAATTTACGAGATGTTTTTAGAATTTAAAATGCTGGGTTTTGAGATAAATTAATACCGAAAGACGCACAATGTTTTTTGAATACACAGTAGCGGTAACGTGTTATGTCGCCCAACCAGCACAGAGTCTTTTGGAATGAGGGGTCAGTGGTGCAGATAGTTGGAATAAATGGTGGTGCTCATTGTCAGAAATTTTATGAGTTTAATTAGCGTGCACTCATATTTCGTTCCAGCGATGCCAGATGGCATGTGCAGTATGAATTTCTTCACAAATGCTTTTATTATAAGTACAAAGGAAAGGCGGGCGACAATTTTCATTCTTCTGGTTCATCTCTTTTCCAGTGGTTCAGTGTCTTCTACAGCTACGTTTCCTCGTGTTCGGCAGTTAATAGTATTTCCATTCTTCCTGTTATTGTTCCAGTCTATATTCTTGTTGTTGTTCCCATAAATATTTTGTTATTCCTGTTAATTATTTTGTTATTATTCCTGTACCATGTCTCGCCCAGTAAAGCAAGTCAGAACTCTTCAAGAAAGATTAAAAATCATAGAAGAAGTGGAGAAGTGTGAACTTCGCGCAGAAGCAGACTCTAAGGTCAGTGTGGATGAAGAGGAGGATGAGCATGATGGCTTTCACGAAGACTGGAATCGATTTGGCGCTGTGAAAGACGTGATTAAATTTGGTGATTACGCAGCAGTAGACAGCGAGCTTGCCACATGCGGAGTCGACACCATTGATGAGTTGTGTGAAGATCGCGAAGGGGGTGGGAGCGGTGAGGAAGAGGAAGAGGAAGACGACGAATGCGAGCCCAAAGCTGTGCCGAGTTTCGCCGAAGCACATGCTGCATTGGCAAAAGTGAAGTCGTTCTTTTATGCGCATAATATTAGTGAACGTGACGATGAAAACATTTTGAACATGGAAAGGGCTCTGTTTGGCCTAAAACGTAAAGTTTCGACAAACCAGGTGTCCATTAAACACTTTTTTGGTAAAAAGAAGTAACTTTGAAAGAGAAACATTCAGTTTTTTTTAATGCTTTCCCGCAACTATCGTTTTCCCGTATGCATCGTTTTTATTTCCCACCCCCGCCAAAAACGATGCATCGAGGTTTCACTATATTAGTAAACGCTATAAGACTGGACTGGACTGGTACTTCAGATGGCAAGAAAAAGAATGCACAGGGTCATGTCTGATACAAAGCTCTCAAATTAGTAGCACTGAACCTTTCAGTTCTACCATCAGGAAGTTAGTGAACATACACTTTTACACTTATTGAATACAACTAAATTTACAAATACCTCACCTCATCTCACTTTGTCCCTTTTGCTCCACTGCCTGAAGACTTGCTGCTGGTCTTACCCATACATTTGAAACTTCGTTGCTTAGTGAATGGAGATCTTCCTAACGAAGATGCTGAGGCATCTGAGCAGCTACCTACATCAAGCGCTGGCTCTGCAACACAAGGTGGTCAAGTGACAAACAAAAATTTTCATTTTTAAAACCCTTCATACTAAATTGTAGTATAGTACAGAACTTAAACAAACCAATGAGTTTTACCAAAATTTACTTTACTTGTGAAACACATTTTGGTTTCCTGAAGCCATCATCAGTAAGTACTTGGTTTAAAACATAGCCAATGATGATGACTTCATGAAGCCAAAATACATGCAGCAAGTAACATATATATACAACAAGCAATTGTGGTAAATGTACCTTTTGAAATATTTTTTCAGATTTATATTAGCCTTTAATAAGTGGATTACATACATACACACACATGCATACATACATACATCTGTACAAAAAAATCTACTTATTTCATTGCACAAATCACAGCATCCGGTAGTGATATGTTGGGTCACTTTATATGATGGACACACTTACTCAAAATTATTAATTATGGGATTGCTTTTGACTTCACGAGTGTGGCTACTAAGATTATGGCTGGCATGCATGCAAATGATCCACTGACCTTTTTCAGTAGGAGATCCTAAAGTAAGGCTGGACATTGATGAGCAAAGGTTCATGTGGCTTGACAAAACACTCAACATAGAAGGATATGGGGCGAGTTCCAGTTCCCCATCCTCAACAGGTAAGCACGTTTCCACCATGGCTTCCAAGCAGTTGACAAAAAGCTCTGCACTTTCCGCTGTGCAGTTACTCTGAAGCACACAAATGTTACATCAATTACTCTTATATATGAGCATGTTGTGTATTTATCCTTCCTTTATTGGCCACACATTATGGTACACATAGTCGAGCTGATTGGCAGGAATGTCCTTTTGCAGCAATGCAAATGTATTTTAATGCACCATTGACCTTTAACCCTGAAATAGCAATCACATACAAAAATATTCATCATCACTAAACTAAATCTGAACTCTTGTATCCTGAAAAGAACACATTTTGGAAACAAGGTCTGTTTTGATCCTGGTTTGAAAATGTTGGAAATACCTACTCAAATAGCTCCCTTCAAAAGAGTGACCGAGTGTAAAGACCCAAACTGACGCAACACAGTATGCATTCCCCATCTTTTCAAATGGGAACAGAAACAAATCCAGTTTCTGAAATGCTGTGTTCTTTTCAGATTACCAGACATTGGAGAAGGTACAGAAATCCAGTAATAGCAACTGTAATATACCGTCATCAGAATCCTTTAGAACTGATTTAATACAAGTGTAAATTGAAATACTGATTTTGCTTTGCTGTTATGTTCAAATTTTGAAGTATAAACAATTACCTTAGTGAAAGGACCTGCAAACCTCCAGAGACCTCCAAATCCACAGCTCTGCAAGTAATGAAGCTGTTGCTGGCTTGTGTCTTCACTAGCAATCATGTTCTGTATTATGCCCTGGACAGCGTTCAAGATTACAGGGTCATGGCATCCTGAGACCACACTGTTTATCTTGGCATCCAGGAGATTATGACTGAAAAATACATTGTGACATGATAATTCTTAACAGAGCAAAATATAACTTTAACACTTTTTATTCTTACTCACTTGCTCATTCCAAATGTACTGTACCTCAGTTATGACTTAAATAGACTACTGTGGGCTGGCTTGAGAACCTAAGAGCCATTTATAATATTAAGACTATGGCAAATTTAGTTCTAAGTTACAAAGAATCATATCATAACTTGGGGACTTCCAGTATGTATAAGACACAGTGTTCAAATGTGATCTGAACTCACCAAGTAAAATTCATTTTATCTGCCACAAACAAATCTGGTTATTCAAAAATGTCAACAAATTAAACAAATCTCCACATCTACATATGTTTATACCGTCATGACTCTGTGAGCATCATCCAAAATTGAGGTAGCATTAAAGCAGGAGAGACTTTAAGAGACGTATTCCACCCAATGTAGGGCTTCGGATATTAGCACCATTTAATTTACAGGTTCTACAAGTTATTCTAACAATACCACCTCAACAAGGCAAAACTAAGCATAGTACAGGTAGCCCTCAGTTTGCGCCAATTCAGAATAAAGACCGATTTTGAAACAAGAAAGTCAAAAATTGAAAAAAATATATTTTACTATTATTTATAACATTTTACAATGTTTCTCGTACTGCTTCTTGTACTAAATTGTAAATCTTACATTGCTGATTTTGAATAAAAAATATAAATACAGTCATCTCTGCAATTATGTATGTTTCGTTAATGCGAATTTGCTCCAATGAGATCGATGAATCGATAAAAGATGTTTGTGAAATGCAAACTTTTGCATATGCGAGTTTGCTCTTGTGCTACAGCGAAGAGGAGCGTTATGGCATCCATGAGGCCTTATCCTGAAATTTTGAAAGAAAGAAGAAATCACGACAGTCCACACTACATGCCTTCTTTAAAAGAACATGATGATCCTCAACCAGGGACATCGTCAGAGAACTAATCACGCCATCGCCGACTGTAAGTGCATAAAATATATTTTTTAAATTCCCTTTCTTTTATTTACGTTATTTCAGTGCTTTAAATGTATTGCCATTATATTACTCGTCAATGTTCGGGTGCTAGGAATGCATGTCATTCACTTCCCATTGATTTACATTATAAAATCATTCCAATTTATGCCGATTCTGATTACGCCTGTTCGTCCAGGAACACATCCCCAGCGCACCTGTACTTGGAAAACATAAACCCTAACTTATGAACAAACGTTTTGATAATATGCTGGCTGGTCAGGGTAAAAGTGTCTTCATGAAAGAAGAAAACCTGCCTGAGTGCCACTTTTAATCACCACATATCCATCACACCACATATCATCCAGAAATTTAGCAAGTTTTTCAGCATCCAACTTCTATGACATAGCCAATGGTACATGTGCATAAAATCTAGAAATCACAAACTTACATCACAGGAAACACCTTAGGGAACACAACAGACGCTTCTGCCAGATACTGATACAGGATACGTGTCTCACTTTCATCAGTCGAGTATTTTACCAATGTGGCAAGCACAGTAAGTACTAATGCTTGTGTTGAGAAATCAGTCAGCACATCAGGATCCAGGAGAACATTATTTTCATTAGACACTGACACTCGGGTACTACGATCCTGCACACAGAAAATCAAAATGGCTTTAATGACTATACCTTACTTTACTAAAGTACAAACAACAGACGAATTCACTATTTCAAATGGTTACCTTTCACAATACAAAAGAAAATGTTAATCTTAAATAAATATGTAACGAACAAAAGTTGTATATACTGCGACTTCATGTTAATTTTTAAGTTTTTAGAACTATAACTGAAAAACATAAAACAGTCTTCAGAAGATGATATATGTTTAAACCATGCATTTAAATAGAATGACCAGTTAAATGAAAATGGGTCGCCCCAATCCTCTCACCTGTATGTCTGCTCAGAGACACCCAATTTTATATGGAAAGACAGGCTTCTAGTACCACATCTATCTGTTGCTCTCCTCTACTTCTAATAACGTTTAGACAAAACCAGATTTTTAAGAAGTGTGATACAATCATCATGCCAGTAGAAATCAACCCACATTTGTGCTTCTGATTTTCTACCAACACAATGTCTGGACAAGATTATGAGGTCTAGCAACACTATCACCACTACCAGAGTAGGATTATTCTGACACTTTCTGGTAAAAAATTAAATCCGTGGCATAACAGCTCCAGAAAGCCAAAGCCAACTAGCTTGACTGCTGGCCTCACGTTCACATGCCTAAGCAGAGGTGAACTATCATCCGTGTGGTCAGCACAACGAACCCCCCCAGCCATTGCTAGCTTTCCTGGCCGGATTACGCTACCCATTGTAGCTCCCCAATTTCCTCACGATGCTGAGTTGGCACCAGTCCCATACACTGGTCAAAAGCTCATGAGAAAATTTCTTCTCCCCCGAGACTCGAAACAGCGCGCATTCTGTATCGCCGGTCCGAAGCATGCCTCAGACCGTGCGGATATGGCGTGGGACTCGACACTTTCTGGTAACAAATCTTTAAAAGAATATGCAACTGTTTGTTGATGTAATTATTTTTGTATAAAGTAAAATAACATTATGGCAGCCATAAAAATATTTTCAGTTTGATGGTTATATTTAATGACCCACTGAAGCCAGGTATGTCATGCACTTGCCTACTCATTACATGAGATATTTTTTAACTTTAATATCACACCAGGCAAATTTAACATAACCATACTTAAGAATCTATACCAGTGAACATTATACACAAAAATGGCTAATTAAATGTTTACTATACAAATACTAATTTACAGTTCTTTCTAGCCTTGCCACACAGACTGAAACATTTGCGATAAAACAGAACTTTTTAAATCTTGAGGTGAAGGATGTGGCCATGAAAATATTTAAATGTTATTATAAACACAGTATCTACACCATAATGATGCAATAAGATTTACATAATTAATTATTAAATAGTATTTGTAAATAAATGTACCAGCCTCATACTGCAATTCTGAATAATCTTTCATTTCACTGAACCTTGCAGACTTTCAAAACACCGGACATTCCTTCAGTAACATGAATGTAACTGTATCCTTGACATTACTTGTTCCATCTCACTAAGTAATAAGAATGTTTACAATTTTATGCTTCCATCCAGACAGATGCTATTAACATTTAACGTCATACTTTACAGATAAGCAGCTTAATAATGTCTACAGCTAACATGATTCCATCACGATGCCTGCATCAAATATCCAACTCAAGGGATACCAACTTTGAGTGGTCAATGGAACTGCATCAGCAGTAAGACTGACAGCTATGCTGATGGAAAAAAGTGTAGCTATGGTTAGGTCTAAGCCTTGTTAGACCAATGAAACGTAGAAGCTACACCAGTTACACAGAATGCATAACATTCAAAATTAAAGGCTAAACAATTTAACTATAAATCTCCAAACTCAGTATCTACCTACAAGTTTAAAGAAAAAAAACAGGCAACCAAACACCTTTTTTGGGGGAAAATGGTGGAAAAAGGATTTTTAAGCACATGCAGGCATTAAATTGCCTGATTCACAAAAACAAGAAAAGAATTTAATACTGTACCACAGACCATGCTGTGATGTTAGCCTAACTGTATGATTTTGATTTTGCTAAGTCGTGTTTTGTTTGGGACCAATGTAAGTTTGACCTGAGCTACTGATACACATTTTGCATAATCTTGTGATGCAGAACACTGTACTGTTTTCAGACAAAGAACTAAGGTTCTCAAAGCACTGCTGTGGGTTGTGACACCATGTGATTTTATGGGCGATTGTCTATGTTTCAGAAAGTGTAATTCCATGAAGCAGACACTGCAATGGGCACAGAATACACCTCTATGTGACAGAGAGGGAAAAAATGTCAATGTGTGTAAAGCATGTTTAAACTACTGAGCCAAGAGAATTTCATAAAGGCCAAAAAGCCAGTGTGTGGTATACCACTTTTATATTTCAGTGTGCCAATATGTTGGACTCACAAGACACACCAGTTTGTCTGATTAAACTCTTATGCCCCCCTGTAAGCACATTGAAACAAAAACACAATCATGCATACTTCTCCAGCACTACACACCATCAAAAAGTGCCACTTCAACCTGCTTTTAATTTTATTTTCAATTCTCTATGTCTGCATTAATTAGTACTGTTCATTTTAATCAACAAATACATACAAATATGTATATTTACCCACCTTTACTATTATTTATATGTGTATGTATTATCTCAGGTCACTATATTTCTAGCAGTGTAAACTATTTTGGTACCTCAAGAATATTTTTCAAATTATAATGAAGTTTGAAGCCTAAGAAGTTAGCTTAAAATTATTAGATTTTATAAAGAATGACTAGTCAGTTTCTACTGTGCATTCCTAATGGCCTTTATAACTGTGTAACAATCACAAATATTAACAACAGAACATTCACATAATTTACCATTAACATACATACATATAAAAGTATGTGACAAAACAAGATGGCTGTCTGCTGTATTAAGCAACATGTAATCTGGTACGTATAAGTTAGCTTATATTAGGGTGCATTGCACTGATAATGGAGGCAGCAAGGACCTCTGGATCACTGGTAAACTTCTACCAGACTACATAGTACTACAACCCAGGAGACAGCCATCTTTAGACTCGCCACCACAAAAACCACAAATCCTATGTGACAAAAGCCAGAATATATAAAAAGATTATTAATTTTTATATATCTCTTTACAAACATGACCTCTTCTTTCTAAGCAATAAATATTATATTTGTTCATTCAGATATTTTATGGCTCTGTCTCGATTTGTAGGTTATAGCATTAAATAAGGTAGTGTAAGATGAATATGAATGGTAATTCTGGAGGAATCAGAATTCCCCTGAAGGGACTCAGGAAAACCATAAAAAGTTAAGGCTCAGTCAGGATGAGGGGAAAAAAGCATAAAAATTGTTATTAGAAAACTGCAAGTGAAGATACTTTGGAGGCTTCCATTATAGTACGTAGTGAAGAGGTGAATTGTATTGAATTGATGAGTTGGAAGGATAAGCAGATATAAATGGTTTGTACCTAGTCAAGGAAAAGTAAATAAAACCTGAAGACAGTGCCTAGTAAAATTACTGACATGAATGATGGCAACCAAGTTTTGGATGCTTTTGCATGTCTAATGCAATGTGTATAAAGTATTAAGTTACTTCTATCATGAAGCAGACACCATTTGTCTGTGTGTATGTGCGTGTGTGCATGTATGTCTGCACTACCTGCTATTGTTTGTGTCAGTCACTTTGGAGGATTAAGAAAGGTTCAAAAGAGTTTGAATTAAGACTAGCAATTGAAAATAAAAGAGTTAATTCATATTACTCATGTTCTTTTATTACTCTAATGCATTTAAGACATAGAATATTAAGTCCCTGATAAACTTGTTTTGAAAAACTGCCTAAGTGAAAACTGAGTTCCTATAACATAACCTAACCTTAATAAATTGTGATACCTCATATGAAATGCTACATTATAAAATTAGAGAATGTTACTTCTCTATTATATTCACTTACCTTGTAAATGACAAACAGCCATTACAGAACATTGTTTACAAAGAAAAAAGCACCATTAATGTAAGCTATGAACCTTAATAAAATCATAAGATTTACACTGTATCACAATTTAAAAGTTTTATTCCATAAAACAAATCACTAAGCACCTATTAGTTTACTGAATTTTATATAACCCTATACTAGGATATAATTTGTGATTATGCATGAGTTCATATAGTGATTAGATACAAAAACTGTGAATCAACTGACATAACAGCTACCATGCAGCAAGTTCATCAACACTACATACATGCAGATACAATATGCTTGCAGATATCAAACCACATGACTACATTCATTCACAAAAATCTGGGAGTACTGCCCCATTTGGAAATATTCAGCAATATCTTAATGTTTTGAGATGTAATAAAATTAAATATGCCTACCTCATAAAAAGCATTGAAATAAAAAAGGCCAAGATCACTACACAATGTTATCCTGATATGAGACATCTTAACAGCACATGAATTAATTTACAGGCTGTATAGTCCTCTCCATAAATGTCTTATGGGCCCTTGAATATGTACTTGATCTCCCATGTCTTTCTTTTTTCATATTAAACACATCATTATTAATTTTTAAACATATACAGTGAGATTATTTTTTAGCGTCCTGCTAATCTCTGAATCTCTCAAGCAGAACAGTTACATGCTCCTCCCACAACACGGGTCCACACAGATTTGGGCTGCTAGTATGCTAATCAAACCAAAACCTTACAGCCTCAACACATTAAAAATGCAGAAATCTCCTGATTATGCATCCTTTGGTCATCAGACATTCTGTTTAATCCAATGTGCTATGTCAGAACACTCCATTTTATCAACAGCCAGCTCAGCATGTAGCAAATTGAATCACACTCCCTCACCATAAATCTTCTAAAGTTTACGTACTCAGCTGCTACAGACGTACTACTGTTCAACCACTGGCAAGACTTTGCCTCAAAGAGAAGGAAAAAGGCGCAGAAGCAAATACCCATTACAAATTCCTTTAACAAATAAACTCTCTAATTCACAAATTTACATTATGTAAGATTTTTTCATTTTACACTGCATTGTATTTCCTTTATACTTTAACATCATAAACTGAGTTATATACTGAGTTGATATTTACCCTCATCTTTTTTGTTAGTCTTCTGTATCATCCGACAACATCAATTATCCGACCATCCATTAGTCCTGTTTTTCATGCATTCCTAGTGGCTACATAAAAAGTTTACCTTCACACATTAAAGTTCTTTTTGGAAATACAGACAACTTCCCTTCACTTCTTTAATTATGCAATGGTTTAATCTGTAAACTTTCTGCCTTACATTTCACACAAGGAAAGTCACACTGATTTAGACCGAGGTAGCATGGTATGGCATCTGAGGTATTTCTGAGGAGTACATATGTACCTACCACTGTGGCCAGTGTCTCTTCAGTAGGAACTTGGCATTTTCAATTAGTAGTATTTTGTTCAGTAATGTTCCTGTCTTAATTCATTTACACTTATATGAACAGTTCTTTGATGTTGAATATAACATGGAGAATTTATATCAGAGTTAGAAACTTCTTACTTTTCTTGTAGAACCATTTTTCACATACGTATCATAAATAAGCACACATTCTGAGTTGTATCTCACACTGATATTTTGATGCAGAGAGACTGTCATCTCCACTCTGCTGACATCAGACGGATGTCAGGCGTTAAGGATCCGTTACGGCATGTGGCGAAGCAGAAGCACTGCTGGGCAGGTCACGTCGTGAGGCGAAACGACAGCAGATGGAGCACCGCCACTGAGACTTGGTACCCACGAGACAGGAAGCGTCTGCTGGGTCGGCCCCCTGCTCATTGGGCAGACTCTCTCGCCGTCGAATACAACATCAGGGATATATACGTGGCCATACTACCATACATTGGACAACCCGAGCACGCAACAGAGAGGAATGGAGGAGATACTGGGGTCAGCGCACAAGCTGAAGAACGAGTCGCCTAAGTGCTAAGAGTGAATGCTACTGCACAGCTCAAGTACAATAACAAAAATTAATGCAACCTGAAACATGGGTTTTACATAGGATTCCACCAAGCTGTAAAGCATAAGCTCGCTTTACAGTACTTGTTCCACAATATGCTGGAGCGCTTAGAAAAAACCTCACTGTACAAATAACCTATAATAATTTTTTTAAAAAACTTTCAGTTATTTTGATAACGTATGGGGAGAAAAAATCTTCTTGAACTAAGAGTATAAATGAATTTTAATATTACATATGGACTTTATATGCAACACCACTGAATCAGGCAAATCACATTAGTGGCACAAAATAAATACAGTCAATGATTGTGTTACAAAAGGCAATAAAGTAGATAGAATTTCCCTGACAGTAATTTTCTGATTAAATATTTCCAAAGTAAGAAGTGCCTACCCAGCAAATAAGAACAATGCCTCCTCTACAATCACAGCATACACTACTGCCTACCTTCACATCTGACTCATCACCCGACTTGGGCTCTTTGGTTGTTGGAACGGAGAATGAACGCTGCGTTCGGAAGAGAACTCGTGCACTCGACTAAGATGTACCAACGTTGATTGGTTGAATGATCAGTCAGTTGGATGGATTCCACCCAACACAAATGCAACAAGCAGGGGTAGAAACAGATGAAGAGAGAGAAAGATAGTAAAAAATTATCGGAAGTCAGGCAAAAACACAACCAACAGACCAAGAAAAACAGAGAAAGCTGTGGCGATATCGGCAGTGTCGTCACTGTTACCATTTTGGAAGTTGCATTAGTAAGTACTGCGACTCTTAGGTGGTAAACCACTGAAACATGAACATCACCACTACAATTTCACCTGAAAATCAGACTTTGTGAAGTACTTGAAAATAATTGCTACCTCCAGCAGTACAACTAGATTAATTCACTTTTCAAGTATACATTCCACTAGTGTTTGGAAATCAAAAGTGATTCTGCACTAAATTATTTAAGGAAATGCTGAAGTGCAGGTCTCTTGCTTCACTCAGATGAAGTACAGGCCATGGTCAAATAATAAGTAATCACTATAACCACATAAAAACATTTAAATGAAAAACATGAGCAGATACTTCACACATTGATCTTCATCTTCATATTATGGAAGAATCAACATACCAATCAAACTGCCATTCTTCTTACAGTATACTTTAAAAAAAATAGTCTAAGCTATTTGGCATGTCACAAAATTGGTGAAAAATAAATGAGATTTCAGTGTAATAAAAAGCCAAACTTCATTTGAGTATGCTGAAACCAATATTTGTCTTTACAAGTCTTGTTATAATTTGACAAAGAACATGTACTGGCAATGAATGCATATTTTTAGCCCATCTTTAGAAATTCTTAACTGTGACAATAACTGTGTTAATGACACAATGCTTGTATATTGGAGACAGCATTTTAATAAAAATATAGGAATATAACAAGCAGGCATAATAAGAACTGAGATATATGTGGAATAAAATGTTTTTAAAATGTTACAGAAATCATTATACATGAAAGAACTTGGAGGTAAAATAACAAGCAGTATTTTGTATCAATTTTGATAACCAAACACTGGGGCTGGCTCCAAGAACTAGAGTCGATATCGTGTGCACAGCAATCCTTGGAAAAGAGAGAGACATCAGTCGCAATCATGTCATTCCAATGCAAGTGAAGAAATCTTGGGTCAGCATACACCATGGGATAGATCAGTTCTTACTTTTCCTACAGGGGCAGCACCAGCCTCCACACCAGACTTGGGGGCTGGAACGGATGAAGATCGTTGAGTTCGGAACAAGGGTCTTGCACCTGAAGGTCCCCCTGGGGGAGCTGAGGGTGGGGCTTGGGGGCCCAGGTCCAGGCTGCGCCATCCCTTACTCTTACTAGCCTCCCCCCCACATGCAGCCGACTGAACCTACATACACATGGTCAGTTTATAAAACATACTTACATGGCCAGGGAATCAATACATATTTGCTACCAATTAACTTGGAGGTGTACCCCCTACAAATAATTTCTGAAATTTCTTATGCCAAACCAAATCTCACAAGATTCCACACATGGCCACAAGAGTACTGTCGTATACAGGAAAATTTTGATCAAGTCATACCTATGTCCATTAATTTTCAAAATTTGTTCATTTCCCTTTGTTGAGAAAGAACTTTTTCACCAGAGAATTTTTCAGACCATTAAACTTCCATGCACTTCATACATAACTTCTGAAATGCAATCACTACATTCCTCACTCATACGAAATGTTTTTTTTTATCATACACAGAATGCACTATTTACACTTAAACAGAATCACCACTAACTTATTTAAACTAAATTTGCACAAGGCCTAATCAAGAAGTATCAAGACTGAATCTGTAAAAACTAAAATATTGTACATACACGAATGGGAAGTTAATCCCCATCAAAGTAAGCATATACATACTTGCTCCACCATTTCTTCTATTAAACTCAATTGTTGGGATGAAGAACAGGTTCTCTGTTACTTTCACATTATCAATTTTTTAAAACATAAAAAGGTCACATGTCTGGTGAGCAGACAGGTTATCTCACATGTGAAACACTGTGTTTAGCTAAAATTCCCCTACTCTTCAGCCAAAATTATCTGACAAAAAAAAATTATACCTCCACAGCATTTCACTAACAGTAAATCTTGTCACTTTGTAGTAAATCATGCACTTGAGCTACCAATTAATAATTTCTACTGGTCAAAGAATGTTCAGGAAGCTTGTCACTTTTGACATACAACCACCCCTCTTTAAAATAGTGGAACCACTTAAAATCTCATGATCAGTTCATTGTTACATCTCCAGATGTTAAGTGCAAAAACTGATATATTTCAAGTGCCATCTTTCCAACTGTGCTAATTGTATGCACATGCACTGTTCTGTGCTCTCATATATTAAAGCAACATGTGACAAAAACAAACTGATTTTAAATACTATGAATGACTGAAGCATGAACTGGGCTACAAACACAGCTGGAGATGTGATAAGATGTCAGGACACGTTCACTGGAACTGCCTCCACGTGCATCTGAGAAACGAACTCGGTCTCAACATTTTTGATCATGTCTCATATATCTTTCCTCTCGATTCTTTATGAAGAGATTAATTTTCCTACAGGGGCAGCACCAGCCTCCACACCAGACTTGGGGGCTGGAACGGATGAAGATCGTTGAGTTCGGAACAAGGGTCTTGCACCTGAAGGTCCCCCTGGGGGAGCTGAGGGTGGGGCTTGGGGGCCCAGGTCCAGGCTGCGCCATCCCTTACTCTTACTAGCCTCCCCCCCACATGCAGCCGACTGAACCTACATACACATGGTCAGTTTATAAAACATACTTACATGGCCAGGGAATCAATACATATTTGCTACCAATTAACTTGGAGGTGTACCCCCTACAAATAATTTCTGAAATTTCTTATGCCAAACCAAATCTCACAAGATTCCACACATGGCCACAAGAGTACTGTCGTATACAGGAAAATTTTGATCAAGTCATACCTATGTCCATTAATTTTCAAAATTTGTTCATTTCCCTTTGTTGAGAAAGAACTTTTTCACCAGAGAATTTTTCAGACCATTAAACTTCCATGCACTTCATACATAACTTCTGAAATGCAATCACTACATTCCTCACTCATACGAAATGTTTTTTTTTATCATACACAGAATGCACTATTTACACTTAAACAGAATCACCACTAACTTATTTAAACTAAATTTGCACAAGGCCTAATCAAGAAGTATCAAGACTGAATCTGTAAAAACTAAAATATTGTACATACACGAATGGGAAGTTAATCCCCATCAAAGTAAGCATATACATACTTGCTCCACCATTTCTTCTATTAAACTCAATTGTTGGGATGAAGAACAGGTTCTCTGTTACTTTCACATTATCAATTTTTTAAAACATAAAAAGGTCACATGTCTGGTGAGCAGACAGGTTATCTCACATGTGAAACACTGTGTTTAGCTAAAATTCCCCTACTCTTCAGCCAAAATTATCTGACAAAAAAAAATTATACCTCCACAGCATTTCACTAACAGTAAATCTTGTCACTTTGTAGTAAATCATGCACTTGAGCTACCAATTAATAATTTCTACTGGTCAAAGAATGTTCAGGAAGCTTGTCACTTTTGACATACAACCACCCCTCTTTAAAATAGTGGAACCACTTAAAATCTCATGATCAGTTCATTGTTACATCTCCAGATGTTAAGTGCAAAAACTGATATATTTCAAGTGCCATCTTTCCAACTGTGCTAATTGTATGCACATGCACTGTTCTGTGCTCTCATATATTAAAGCAACATGTGACAAAAACAAACTGATTTTAAATACTATGAATGACTGAAGCATGAACTGGGCTACAAACACAGCTGGAGATGTGATAAGATGTCAGGACACGTTCACTGGAACTGCCTCCACGTGCATCTGAGAAACGAACTCGGTCTCAACATTTTTGATCATGTCTCATATATCTTTCCTCTCGATTCTTTATGAAGAGATTAAAATTAAGAGTATTTAACATATTTACAATAAATTAACACAAAACAGCCACTACCTTCACTGTGGTAAAAAAGAAACAAATGAATAAAACTACTGTGTGACTACTGGCCAAACAAAAATTTTAAATTTAATTACAAGCAATAAGAAGTGAAACCTTCATAAGAAGCACAAATAAACCAAATATTTGAAATAATAAGTGGTACCAACAATTAATTAATGTTGCTTGGGAACATGTATGAATCTATGCAGGTTAAAATGGAACCAGATAAGAAGAACACAAAAAGATAAATTTCCTGGTTGAGGTAGGAGTTTTAGACTAGTTAACATTCTGGGAACAAAACCATATTACAAAACAGAAGATATACAATTTTGAAAAACAGATATTCATCACATTAACTTTTGAACTACCATGCAACCTAAAACCACATATCTGAAGCAAAATATGAGAGTAATGAAATGGAAATATATACATATACACTGCCTGATCAAAAGTACCCGGACACCTATGCGAAACTGTCCTCTAAGTGTCCCTCGGATTTACTGCCCAGTAGTTGACATTCATACGGGGTGGGCCCACCCTTGGCATTTATTACAGTTCTAACTCTGCGGGGGAGACTGTCTATCAGGTGTTGGAACGTCACCGGGGGTATGGCCGACCATTCTTCCTGCAACGCTGTAGCAAGCGTAGTTAGTGATGTGGGTCGTTGGGGTCTGGCGCGCAGTCGCCTTTCTAGATCATCCCAGAGGTGTTCAATAGGATTGAGATCGGGGCTCTGGGCTGGCCAGTCCATTTCCGGAACCTTATTGTCCAAAAACCACTCACGAACAGACCCTGCTTTATGGCAGGGAGCATTGTCATGTTGAAACACACAGTTATCATCTCCGAACAGGTCTTCTACCGTAGACAACACGCAGCTGGTCAAAATGTCCTTATATCCTTCCGCCTTTAACGTGCTCTGTAGTATTACGAGAGGACCAAGTCCCTTCTATGAAAAACACCCCCACACTGTCCCCCCACCTCCGCCGAATTTCCGGCATGTAGCGTTCACCTAGCATTCACCACACCCAAACCCTCCCATCGGACTGTCACATGGTATGGCGTGATTCATCACTCCAAATCACGCGTCTCCAGTCGTCCATAGCCCAGTGGCGGCGCTCTTTACACCACTGAAAGCAGCACTTAGCGTTCACAGGCGAAATGTGCGGTTTATGGGCAGGTGCCTGGCCTTTGAACCCGTCCTCGTAACTCCCGGCGCACAGTCATGGTGCTAGGTGCACAATTAGTGGCACTGCGGAATTCACGGGTGATGGTATCACATGATGACATGCGATTTTCCCGTACCACCTTCTTCAATGCTCGACGGTCCCTGTCAGTCAACACATGTGGTCTACCCGGATGTGGTTTTGTTCTGGTTGTGTCTTCCCGTTTCCACTTCACAATCACGACCCCGACGGTCGACTTTGGCAACTTGAGAAGGGCGGAAATGGCCCTGACGGATTGCTTACTGATGTGGCAACCAATAACCATACCACGTTCGAAGTCACTGAGCTCCCTTGCTCCACCCATTCTGTCGGTATCGCGTAGCACTGAACAACATCGAGCCCTCTGCCTCCTTTTATAACAGCAGCGACGGTCATAGTGATATCTAGGCTCAAGTTTACGTTTACAGAGGGGTGTCCGGATACTTTTATCAGGCAGTGTATATCACTGAATGGGACTCACAGTCACAAACATGAAAATTACATGAAAGATGCAGTATTCAGTACTTACAGACAAAATGAAAGAAAAATATGAAGCCCTCTTTCTTTGATTCTATTTAAATTAGCCCACATCCCAATCAAAAACATTTTATTCTGATGGAATCAGGAAACTTCTGGACTGTTAGAACAAATGCAATGAAAAGCAGGGCAATTACACAGAAAAATAAGACATGTCTAACTACTGTGTGATTTTCTTTAATTTCCCACTTACCCTCATATTTAATTTATATAAACTTGCAAGGTGGAAAAGACAATTAGCATCACTTACAGAATCATGAACTGAAGTACAGTAACAGGCTTTAAAACAACTAACATTTTTTAGGATTTAAAACAACATGGCAGCTGCACAAACATTTTGTATGAGAGATTATAAACATTCCTACAAATTTTATATGGAAAATTATTTATACGTCAAAAATTTCAACATAACAAAAGTGAAATCTTTGATGTTATAACCAACAAATTTATTGCAGATAGAATGTGTGTTTAAGTAACGAGGTATTCCCATAAACAAAGTACTACCACTTCCACAACCACAACAACAACAACTACTACTACTACTACTACTACTACCACCACCACTACTACTACTACTACTACTACTACTACTACTACTACTACTACTACTACTACTACTACTACTACTACTACCACCACCACCACCATCATTTTGTAACCACTTACAACTGAAAGCAATAAAAAATTCTTACTCCAGAAGGATTCAACCCTATGATCATCTACACATGAACCAAGCATGCCAATCCACGAGGTAAACTGCATTTTATCATTGGATTATAAACTTACATACATTACCTAAGAATAACAAAACAAGATTTATAAGGACAGAAACCTGTGCAACAGAAAAGTAGGCCTGATGACTTCTGCCAGAAATATCACTGTATTAGAATAATGATAAAAAATATGAAAGGATAGAAAATGCATTGTCTAGACCTGAAAAGTACAAGCATGGATCACAGAAAATGGTGAACACAATTTCTGAAATACTACAAATAAATTATGTAGACAATCTGGTGTGGAAAACCAGGAACACATTACCATGAGACTACTAACATGTGTCAATTTAATTAATGTTAGCCAAGTGACAATCAAACAGACACTTGAAAAGCAGGCAACACAACCACACAATGGTTGAAAACAATCAGTATTTTGTATGGCAAAATAAAATTAGTTTTTCATGTGACAAGGAAAAATAAAAGAACAAGAAAATAAAAAGGATAAGAAACCAAACATGCTAGTAAAAAAGCATAAAATTCTAGAACAAGGATCCCTAACTAGTGACATGAAAGAAATAAAGAAATTCTAAATGTTAACCAACTGACTCATTACAGTAGGTCATCTTAAGAACAAATTATGTATTTCCACACATTAGACACATATACCAAATAAGACAAAATATCTCAGATTAATGAACACCATGGAGCAAAAATCTCTTGAGAAGCTGAAGGTCCCTCAGCTAGTCAAGAAATTCCCTGCCTTTATAAACCAAACAATTCATTACCATGTTCACTGCCACATCCATTGTCTAATCACTTTGTCATAACAAGTATGAGAATTTAATAGTGATCTCCAGACTATAACATATAACCATGTGCGTACAGTGGAACCTCGAACTTTGAACACAATCTGTTCCAGGAGACGGTTCGACTTTCGAGTTAAATTTCCCCATAAGAAATAATGTAAATTGAAGTAATCCGTTCCAGACCCCCAAAATTTACCCAATATAAAACATTATAAGTGCCTATTTCAAAAGATCATATTGGTAAATAATGATAAAACACGTATATTTAATTTCAATAACTGAATGTTTTTATTTATAATAGTACATATATAAAAAATATTGCATAATAATCAACCAATAATAATAGTAGGAGGGATATTACTGTTCACTGGAAGGTGAATTACCCTTCTTTCATCTGGAATCCACTAGTAGAGAGTTTTGGTTCATTAACATTACAACCACTTGATTTTTCTTTGGAGAGAAATCTGTCTAATGTCATTTGCTTTTGTCATTTTGTTGTTGTTGAAAAGTTGCATTACATTGTCATTAAACAGGCTGATACTCCTGTTCACAACTGTGATATTGGGGTGCCACTTCTCTACAAGGCTCTGTGTTTTAGACCAATACCCGAACTTCCTTAATGTCTGCAGTGGGGATGCTTCCCTTACTATCTACTTTCTCCTCTGAAGACAGTTCCTCAGCCACTTCTTGCTGCTGCTCAGTGGTCAGCTCAGCATTGTGGTCTTCCACTAACTCCTCAACATCCTCACTGTCCACCTCCAGGCCCATGGACATCCCCAGGGACACAATTTCCTCCATCACTGCAGCATTCTGTTCAGGCTCCTCCAAGTCTCTGGCTGATACAGAGGCTGGCCAGAGATTCGTCCAGGAAGATTGCATCGTCCTGTAAGAAACTTGGTCCCAGGCTTTGTCTATAATCCTCAGGCAGTGGAGTATATTGAAATGATCTTTCCAAAAGTCCCTGAGGGTTAGCTGTGTCTCCAAAGTCACCTCAAAGCACCTTTGGAAAAGTGCATTTGTGTAGAGCTTCTTGAAATTAGAGAAGACTTGTTGGACAATAGGCTGGATGAGAGGAGTGGTGTTGGGGGGCAAGAATTTCACCCGGATGAAGCCATATTCAGCACTAATAT
>NW_019059851.1:748010-769021 GCF_000696155.1 Zootermopsis nevadensis | reverse complement strand
GATCCTGGAGGGCGTGCAGGTGCATTGCCCAACACCAGAAGGGCCTTGAGAGGTAAATTTTTCTCCTCCAGATATTTCTTCAAACTAGGGGCAAAAACTTCAAAACACTCAGTGAAGAACTGCCTAGTTACCCAGGATTTAGGATTTGACCTCCACATTACACTAAGCCTGTTTTTGTGCACATTGTTTTTCTTAAAAGCCCTGGGGTTTTCTGAGTGGTACACTAGCAGCAGTTTTATCTTGAAGTCCCCACTAGCATTACCGCATAGAAGGAGGGTTAACCTATCTTTCATAGGCTTGTGTCCTGGTAAGGCTTTCTCTTCCTTTGTGATGTAGGTCCCCTTCGGCATTTTCTTCCAGAAGAGGCCTGTCTCGTCACAGTTGAATACTTGTTCGGGAATAAAACCCTCCTTATCCAAAAAGTCTTTAAACTCCCTCACAAATTTTTCGGCAGCCTCCTCATGCCTAACCACACTATGAATGCCTGTTCTTTTTTTAAAATTGTCAAACCACCCCTTACTAGCCTTAAATTCTTCAGCACCAGGGGTATCCTTTGTAATGTCACTATACAGATGTCTAGCCTTCTCACATAATGGCTTCAGACACACTATCACCAGTCAACTGTTTTTCATTGATCCAAACCATTAAAAGTTTTTCCACTTCTTCCACTGCTGGCAATCTTTTACTGGTAAGGGTTTTTACCCCTTTTGCCACATTAGCCACTTTAATGGCTTCCTTGTTCTTCTGTATGGTCGATACGGTCGACTTAGCCATGCCATA
This sequence comes from Zootermopsis nevadensis, assembly GCF_000696155.1. The sequence goes on along the minus strand of NW_019059851.1, from coordinate 768,241 downwards.
TTGAGCAGCCAGGTCCGATAAACGTGTACCACTTTCCCACTTTGTGATAAGTTCCTTTTTCTTTTCTATCGTAGAAATTACGATTTTTCTCTTAGGCTTTTCACCTCTAGTAACTTTCTTTGGTGCCATTATGAATGGGTATTATTAAAGATAATATAAAAATTACCCAAAGAAATAAATAAAATGCTTAAAAAACAGACGGAATTTGTGAAATGCTCACTGAACCAGTCACGGGAGAACTGACCGAGCAACTGCGCGTGCAACCTAGCAGAGAGAGAAGGTGACCACGTGACGACTTTCAAGTTTTTGTTCGAGTTTCAAAACCGGATTTTCCTCAAATTTTTGTTCAAGTTTCAAGTTGTTCGAACATCAAACCGTTTAAAGTTCGAGGGTCCACTGTATATGGCTAAAGACTGAAATTCAGCCGTCAGCATTAACAGGTTATTGTTGACATTACCTAGGTGGTGTGGACAGTGTTAAGCAACCAATATTAAAAGAGTGCATTATGGTTAGCTGACATATGTCCTAAATGTGTTTGCAAACCATTTTATTTTGAACTTTATCATCATGATTTGGATAATATTGTCTTTAGCCAGCTAATCCTAACAATAGCCATATCATGTATGTCTTGTAATGTGACCCATATTAAAACTTAAACCCTTAATAATACTTAATGACATCTTGTTTATAAGGCTATACAATATATGAACATGTGGTAAAATACACAATATATTACCAAATGTTGAGGATGAATGATTAACACTTCTGCATTGTATTTGGAAGGTCCCAATTTAAAATCTTAGCCTGGAGACTAGAAAAGTGGAAGGAAAACGGTTCTCTTTAGGTAAAACATAGATATCTATGTACTGATAAATACTTTAGATTAAACACTTATCAGATTACAAAGGATTAATTGTAGTTCAACAGCCTTCACTTCCTACTTTCAAATGGAAACAGCTGTCTCATTAGCAGAGCACATGCTTTGCATTTTGGAGGTACATAGATTAGAATCCCATGAAGGGAGTCGAGATGTCCTGATTGGAGTTTCTGTGATTTCCTCCAGTCCCTTCAATTGAATACAAGATCGCACTTTCAATAGGCTTTCTTCCATTTAACTTGCTGTTCACAAACAATCATTCAACCATACTCATCTGACAATAAGCCTCTGCAACTATAATTATTGTTATTGACTAAGAAATAAAGAACTTAAAGAGGTACTATTTCTAACAGATCAATTATGAAGAACTCTGGCACAGTAAATGTCTCACAGGAGGTGAGACTTTTATTTTCAATATGAGGCATTCCTTGAAAACATCTAAGTGAATGGTATTCACATGACATGACTTTGACTTGAATTAATTTTCATTTCAGAATGATGAATTTCGATTCATGTTTCATGAATGGTGAATAAACAATTATGAAAAGACTAAAACTGCATAATTTCAGGCGGCAAGATGATATGGAAATAAATACATATTAACAAATAACAGGCATATAATTACATTTCTTTACTACATTAGTTATCACTTAAGCTACCTGACAAGAACAGATAAAAATTGTTTCTTTTGACAAAATTAAGGCTTAATATGATTGCTTTAGATTAACCACTACCAAATAATTTATTAATAATTGGAGGTATGCTATTCTCAGAACCTCTCTCTACTAGGGTCATGGACAGACAAAAGGTTCAGAGAGAGAAGTCTGAGACAGCAATAAGAAATCACAGAAGTAGCCAGTAAGATCCTAGGAACAAATCTATCATCTAATGCTCGTCAGACTAACACTTCTGCAAACGAAGTATCACTTTCCCGGCAATGATTGTGCATTATTGTGGATTTATTTACACTACAGTGACAAGCCACACTAACACACAAAAACAAATATAAATATTATATACAAGTGAGTGAGGAATAATCATGCAATATTTAATGTTATTTTCTATTTTGATATCATACACATTGGTATGTGTTCTTTCTTTTGATTTCCACATCATATTTACCTACCTCAACAAGCATTTCTCTTTTATAAAAGATAACAGAATCAAATTACATTAAACAATGACATGGTGCTAGGATAAGATTAAACAGGATGTGAATAAGGAAATGTTCAAGGACAATTTAAATAATTATTGCAGCTAGAGACAGACTAAGACAATTTGCAAAATAATTTTGCTCAGGATTGCTGGCATCTGGATTTAATCTGCAGGACTGCTGAAACTAGGCAGGTGAGTTACATCACTTGAAGATTCCTGGCTGACAATTTTCCAATTTTTGGTTTCTAAATACCACAATTCTTTTCATTTAAATATAAATTATGTAATATTTATAAATTAACTGAGTAATGGAGGAGCATTTGCCAGAGGAAAGACTTGAGAGACAGCAATATGAAGTAACACCACATATTCCAACCACAACATGACATTTTCAAATGAAGATTCTGATACTTCTTTTCAAAGCTTACAGTGTTAACAAACTGTGTTCAAACCTGCAGAGAAATATTTAGAGAACCAAAATGCTCTTATATGACAGTTACTATTATACAATATAATTTAATTGTACTATATCTCACTACAAGTCATTATGTAGACATTTTGTTGTATGTGTGTTGCCCTATGCTCTGAAGGCATTTGCTCTAATTTTATTCAATTCATATGTTGTACTTTATCAGGTTTTAGTTCAAACAGTGTGATATTACTATTTTCTTTACATGATTCTCAATATTTTTAGGACATACATTCTATTTTGCTCACCTGATGCTGAGTTTGCTGCTGAGCATGCTGCTTTTGTTGTCTTGCCTGTGCTATCGCCGTTTGGTCCAAAAGATCCCATGACTTCTGTCTCCTATTGGTTGGGGTACCTGCACCACTTCCGTGCTGCTGCAGCTGGTGATTACACTGTCCATTATTAATTTCACTTCGTTGGGAAGGACTTGATGTTGACACTGCATGCATAGCAGGTGAAACACTAGCAGCAGGGGGCTGCAACAAACAAATGCCAAATATAAAGTACAAATACATATTTAGAATAAAGGATTCACTGTTAAGTTCTTACATAGATCATGTATGTAGCATTCTTTTTTTCATGTAAGATTTGAGGTTTTCACAGCGGTGAGTATGAAGATTTCTGTCTTCTGGGTTGTTGCGCTGTGTAGTCTGGTAGATGTTTACCAACATTTCAGAGGTTATACTGCCTCCGTCAGGACGATTACTACTTTTGGGGGCATGTCAAGAGCCTCGTTTACGAGACACTGGGGATGACCCAGAACAACTTTTGGCCAGAATACTTGCTGCATCTGACATGGTCCGTGAGACTCCTGGGGTATTTGAAAGGGCCGATGCAATGCCTGCATTGAATGTGGAGGACGCCACTTTGAACACCTGTTGTAAGTTTGGTTTGTAATGTAATCCTTGTACAGTAAAACCTCTCTAACTTGGACACTTGCAGTTCCACGATAATGCGTCCAACTTACAGAGGTGTCCAAGATAGAGGGAAAGGGGAAAATCATCCTTTCAAATTGTCGTGTAATAACAATGTGGTAATTGTAAAGTATTATGAAGCCCTTCACAAAAAGGAAATTACTGATAAGAAAAATCAAAAGGGTAAATTAAATTTTTACAAATTTTGTTTTCAATAAATTAAACTTGCATGGATAAGCTCAAAGGGAAGGGCGCCAATACTTTACGTTTACCGACAATGTCTTCTATTTTACATAATCTAACTACTGTAGGCTTGCTCGAATTAAGAATTAATGACAATAATAATAATCTTTTAAAACCCACTCTCATGGTTGCACATTACACCCCAGCCTCAATGAAATTTTAAATGTTCAGAATGTATGTTTTTTAATTGTACTTAAGGCATTAGCTCAACATATGATGTCACTTATTTCTTGCAAAAAGCCCATCACAAGACACTGCTTTTTTGCTTTCATCTTGGAATTTGCCCGTCCTCTTTCTAATTTTCACCGCAATCCAAATAAAGTTTCAACCATTCCTGGTTGATTAAGAGCGAAAGCATACCGTTCCAATTTCTGTTAACACTGTTTAACTCAGTTGCAAGCACAGTACTGACAAAATTTAAACTCCAGTGAGGTGTTTAACAAAAGAAAAACTATACACTTTCACTGCATTCCAGTGATGTGCTCAATGTCTCACACCCTCAACCATAAGCAAATCCTCAGGTAGAAGGCATTCATCAGTCAGAAATTCAAAACAACAAAATACTAAATGTAATTGTTTCCCATAAAAGCATCGAAGTTAAGTGCATGAACCTGTCCAACTTACAATAAAAAGGGGTGACCAAGTTCCAGGATAAAGGGGTGTCCAAGATATAGGGTATTGTGAATATGTAAAATTATAGGATATTCGCCAGTTCCAATTAAAAGTGTCCAATATAAAGGGGTGTCCAACTAGAGGGGTTTTACTGTACATTAATAAAAAACAAAATGAAGCTAGTAGGAGAATAGCAAAGGACGATTATTTCAGCGGTATGTTATCAGACTTCCCTACCTTCAATGGCCACGACTGACTCGGGATAACTTTGGACATGAATTCCTATTCAAAAGTTGTTCTCTCCGAGTCCCTCTATACGCTCCTTTAGTTTGGCCCTAACATTTTGAATCACCCTGTATATTTATTTGTTTTAATTTGCTAATATTTGTAAGAACTGTTTAGTGTAAAATGATCCTATGAAGAGTACTCACATGTGGCATAAGACTAAGGTGATTGTCAACAGCAAAGTTCTCACCAGAACTTGACTCTGGTATCATTCTTGCTAATGAATGTTTCACATGACAACGACTTCTCACTTCCTCTGATACAGACACCAATGCTGAAACAAGCAAGTATGTTATTAACCCAAAAGAGTTAATAACACTTCATGAGAAGCTGATAGTCACTTAGATGATCAAGAAATTACCTGCCTTTTTTGGAACTTAAAGATTCATTAATGAGTTCACAAGAACCTGTCACTGGACACTATCCTGAGGCAGTTATTTTCAATCCATAGCTTCACATCCTATTTCTTTAACATAAATTTTAATATTATTCTTACATGTCTTTCTGTTTTACAAGTGGTGTCTTCATATCAATGTCTTACAACTAAAGTTCTGGAGGAATTTCTCATTTGTGCATGTTAGCTGCCCTGCCTTCATCATCTGCATCGATTTAATTACTTTAGTAACATTTGGTGAAGAGTATAAATTTTGAAGCTTCTTTTCTGTAATTTTGTTAATTCTCTGATTACTTTCCCATGACTTTGATCAAACATCCTCAATCTATGTGAGACCAAGTTTCACACCCATATAAAATAACAGGTAATCATAGTATGTTACAACTCTGGAAACCAAACTTCAAATGTTAAAAATTACATTTTATAGTATCACATTTATGTGCTCTTTCACACACTTCTCATCAATACTGTGGTCCAAAAACAACACACTGTAAAATAAAGGATAAACCATACTAACAATGGAAAAATTTATAGTTTACAAGTTGACACTTCAGTTCATAAGCACTGATCTAGACCAATTCTGCTATTGTGCAACAATAAACAGCAAAAGAGCAAGCGCACAGTTAAAACAAGAATGTCTGATACAAATTTAAAATATCTATGTCAATGAAAAGTGAATAAGCTATGAGAGATGAATTTTCTTGTGCTTCAACATTACTGAAAGATGTACAAATATAATTACAATGACAATAATGATTATAATAATAATTCATATTAAAAATTGTATTTACTTATTAAAATACTTGACAACAGCAAGTCAATTACAAGAATTTAAAAAATGACAAATTATTGAAGGAAAAAACAAATTAACAACAGCAATAAAATTAAATTAATAAAAGACACATTAGCACAGCCTGAATTCATTTACATCACTACATACAAAAATAATACCCATTTTGTGTGCATACCTGCTAAGTATGCCACACTCTCTGGTGTCACTTCAAATTTATCTCGTTTGTGTGGTTTAGCTATGATGCCAAGCAGCATTGTTAAAATCCTTGTTGTACGGGAAACAGTGGTTGGAGTTGGATGGCGGAAACCTTTCAATAAATGTCCAACCAACGCAAAATGGAAATTTGCTGCAAAGGAAAAAGTTACAGGATATTCAATCAACAGGCAATGCAATTACAAGGGTTGTATTCAGATTTCTGTCTTCTGGGTGGTTGCACTGTGTAGTACGGTAGATTCTTACCAACGTTTCAGAGGTCATACTGCCATCATCAGGGCAATGAATGCGACAATTGGATGGATGGGGCTAGGACCGTGAACGGAGTAGCCTGCCCCTAGCCAATGGGAGCAGGTGTCAAATGAGGTGTGGGTGGGGACCAATAGGAGCGCGTGGGCATGTGTGAGATAGAGGGAGAGAAAGGAAAGAGAGAGATGGGTCGAGGTGCAGCCCTTGTGACACAAACACTGCCTGGCATTTAAAAACAGACTGTAAAGAAATGCCAAAGTTTAAACCCATTCGTGGTGTTTTACCCAAATGAAAAAATAAATTGTATTTTGAACATTTCAATAATTTTAGCAGATTTTGAAACTGTGAAGTCATATGGTTCTGTACCTCCAGGATGCAGAACTCTTAAACAGGCTACAAAAATATCTGTTTCCCTCTTAAATTGGGGATTTTCAGCATACGCAATATTATAGCCTGTTCGATAATGTTAAAAGCTGATACTGAGTGAATGTGTTATGTTAAAGCAAAAAGGTCATCTATATTTTAATCTTTGTTATTATCTCTGCAACAGATTTTTAACTACTGTCTAATTTGTGTTCTACAAAAAAGGTGTTACACCATGCCACTACACATTGCTCCAAGAAACATACATACAAGTTTCCAGTTTTTATAACATTTGCATATCAACAAAAACAATAATAATTATCATTAATATTATTTTATCAATTCTGAAGGAAATTTCTTTACTCACATTTGAAGCTCAGTCCTACAGAATGGTCAAGTTGTTTGAAATGCCACTCCAAAGGTTCTCTAGTTGCCATCATCACTTGTCCCAGGGTCTGACAATGTAACATAACACATTTTGAAACAAAAAAATTGACAGTGGAACCATGGTTCCGGAGAATCTGACGTAAATACGTCTTTATATTTAAATTATATTTAGGCAATAAATACAATGAAAGGTTTATATATTAGCTTTATTCTGAATATTCCCTTTATACAAGCTTTACAATTGAGTAAATACTTTGATTAAGACATTGTTTATTTAACCTGAATTAGTTGCACTTAATTTGGGTCTGTGGTAGCTGAAATATGTTATAGAATTTGTGCACTTTAGAGTAACAACATTTCGTACAAACACCATATCTATACAAGATTTTGATCTAGTAGTACTTTACTAAGGATTTGACATGAACATTAAGCCAAATGTTTCCTCCATAAATGTGACAAAGCTTTGATTATCCTCCTTCTTTAAATCAATGTTAAAATCTCCTGCCAATATTATGGGCATTGTATTATGACCTTCTGTGGCCATATAATCCCTCATACACAGTGCATTACTTTGCGGCTTACGGTATCTATATTCCCTCATAAGTTCAGCATTAGTTTTTGGAACTTTTTTGGGAACTTCAGGTTCATTATTTAATACTTCTATTTTTTTTACATTTTCTGTACTGTCTCATATATTCTGCATTACAGACTCTTTTAGCTTCAATGTCATCCCTCTTGTTATCTCTACATAGTATGATGCAACACACAAAGCAGCAGTAGCGTGAAGTGTGATGCGCCTTTATCCCTTACCTCAAACTTTGTTTAATTGTAAGAGACCACGATGTCCACCGGCAATGATCAATTTAATCAAAACTAAAATGGAGAGAGTGGAGGGCAGTATCACAGATTTCTTAATAATTCTTATATAAGATAAGTACTTGTGACATTCTAAAACGTTTTTAACAGCACAATATTATCTACTCTACGACGCACTTCTTCTACAAGCGATTCATAGTTCAGCTCTTTCCGCAATAAGAAAAGCGGATTGCTGACGGCAGTAATGAAACACAACAATGCCGAATAAACAGATGACATAACAATTGTTCGTAATGCTGTTTTTGCCGAATGACCCTTCCGTAGACATATTTACGTCAAAAAGTTAACAGATTATCTTTCACAGAATGTGCTCACATATAATTTATATGGATTTTTTGCTCAACAACCAAACCAAGTTGTTTACAATGGCAATTTTTCCACACTTTCAAAATGTGATCCCTTGAGATGATTCATGATAGAAAAGTGTAAAAAGTCACATGGAGTGAGATCTGGTGAGTAAGTGGGGTGTTCCAGGACCAAAATTAATTTTTTGTCAGAACCTCCTTGGCAGAAATCACTGTGTATGCGCGTGCATTGTCATGAAGAATCCAGTTGACTGCGAACAATTCTGGCTTCTCACAATAAACCACTGTCTTAGACATTCCAAAACTTGGGGATAAAAGTTGTGGTTGAAAGTCCGGCCAGGTGGGACAAACTATCAGAGCACTATCCCCCTGCAGTCAAAGAAATAATCAAAACTGTCATGACTTTTGATTTTGATGTCCATGCCTTCTTGGGGCAGGACAAGATTTCCACTGTGTGCTCTGCTGCTTTGTTTCAGGGTCATACTAAAAAAACCATTTTCAACACCAGTGATGATTTTGGTTTGATTTTTTCCCAAGTTCAAACAAAAATTTCTTGTTGATTCTTATTCAAAGCATTTATTGCCCATTTCTGTGATGAGCTATCTGGAAATTGGTGGAATACTGTAGTGCCTTCTCTGATAATCTCTGTGTATTTATACACAGCAAGAGAGTTGGGTACAGACTCAGTTCAGAGTCAAATTTAAGAGAGTTGTATGAAAGTGAGCAAATTGTGAGTATTGTGAGAAGTACGTTATATTGTGGAGTGTGCAGTTACTGACTGTGAGAAGGGAGGAAAACAAAAGAATAAAACTACTTATACCCACATTGAAGTCTGGGCATCCATAAGCAAGATTGTGATTTGTAAACTGATAGCATTATCAAAGAAATGATTATGTGGAATAAATTCATCTTTCAATTTGAATAGCCCACAACAGTTTAATTGCAGTTTCCATTACAGTATTCTATTCAGAAGCCAAACTCACCTTTTCCTCAAAGGTCCCTTGAGAATCAAGTGTATGTAGATTTTGTTCCAACAGCGCCAACCCAGAAGCATAAAGTGATATTTCATCAAGCTGGAGAACTGAGACCCCAACCCAAAACAGAGCATGATGTATTGGTGATTCCTAAAGCAAGCCGTAAGGAAAATGAATTTCAGTAACAACAAATTTCAAAAGGATATAACTCCATCTCCAAGCAAATATGATAGTGTCTTCCTCAAAAAACAAGAGGTATCATCTGCTATCACCCTGTTACTTTGCCCTTCAGAAATAACATGCTTCCTCCTTATTCCTTACAATTCTTTCTGTTATAGTAACATGCCTAGCAGGTTTGAATGTACAGCTATTAGTCTTCCTCAGATGACTGATAAAGGTTTACGGAAATGACTTCAGAGCATGTCACATAACATACATACACACACTTCAAATATGCAGAGCTGTACAATACGGCTCACTAACAACTATTCACCACAGTCAAACATCACGTTCCTTATGCTTCACTATCTGTAATTTCTAACTGCATTTTAAGCACTTATTTTTGAGTATCTAGTTTTATACAGCCTGGACCTATATTTACTAATAACTAAACAGAAAGAATCAGTAACACTATGGCAAATAATAAACAAATAGAACAGTTGACAATGTTTTTCTGGGATGTTATATTGTGTAGACTTGTAGGCAGATACCAATATTTTGTAAAAACATTGTGTCTCCATCTTCAGTGCTGAAGATGAAAACAATTATGTTCCTCTGAAATGTTGGAATCTACCTATGAGTCCACATGGTGTCACAACACACAACAACAAAATCTACATGTTCATTGCCATGAAATCTCACAAAATGAACAGTTCATTTAAACATATAGGATATCTAATAAACTCATACAGCAAGAGACAAAAAATAAAAGGCAAATATTTATATATATAAATGGATAAGTTTACAGAAACTCTGGTAAAATAATTTCCAGGAGTCATACTTGAAATCAAACAAAAATTTGTTGAATCAGTATTAAATTACAGTACTGGGACATGGACACCAGGGTGAAAGAGACAAAAGAAAAACAGTGTCTATATTGATAAATAAGTCTGGTATGTGTTATATGGACTTACTGGTCTCAGCAAAGGCTGCAATCGTGTGAGGCACACAACCAATGCCTCTAACAGAATGATGTCATTGAAGCTCTCCAATGCTTTAACAAGTATCCTGAGGATTTGCTTTATATCCTGATCTGTGACACTCTTACCTGGCAGAAAAGGAGAGAAGTAATTTAATGTTTCATATATCATTTTTTTACAAACTAAGATACCCAATAGCCACACAAATGACACTTACTCTTCATTTCACAACATCTGGGAAATAAGTTAATTAGCCTGAAGGATGATACGAGGCGCGTCCACAAAGTAAGTTTCCCACTCGTCCCACAGCTAGCAAACCTTATATTGCGCGAAGCGACTGTGCGTACGTGATAGAGCAATGACGTAGCATGGCACATGCACTAACGGCACTTCCCGCGTTCTCACAGTAGCATCGTTGCAGCTGTTGAAGATGGAGGTTCTTATTCCAGCCCCCGCCGACTGTGAAGTGCGGTCAGTGATAACGCTAGGCCGCACACGGCTCGACGGACAGCAAGTCTCCTGCAGAAGTTCAGCTGGGAGGTGTTTAATCATTCACCCTACAGCCCGGACCTCGCTCCCAGTGATTTCCATCTTTTCCTACACCTCAAGAAATTCCTGTCCGGTCAGCGTCAGCGTCAGCGTTTTGAGAATGAAAGAGAGGCGGAGATGGTTGTCACACAGTGGTTCCAATCCCAGGCGGCAGACTTCACAGGGATTCCAAAGTTGGTCCCACGGTATGACAAATGTCTCAATTCCGGTGGCGAATATGTTGAAAAATAGCTGGACACTTGCTGTATCTGTTGCAATAAATATTTCCATGAAATTGTGTTTTGTTTCTGTAAACGGCCCCAGGGAAACTTACTTTGTGGACGAGCCTCGTATAATGGATATAACAGCAGCAGCATGTAACTTTAAAATAAAAACTACGCAAATGTACTGTACAACTGCTTTTCAACATAACCTTTATTTGTAAGAGTAACAAAAAAGAAAGCACATTAATAATATTTAATGTTAATAAATGCAATGTTTTATTTATACTTTGCACATGTGTAAGTAAATATTTTAAAATATCTATTTATCATAATGAAGCAATCTGTCTGTTGAAACACCTCACACTGTTTTCATAAACCAAAATTGCAGCTACCATCAGTTTGACTAGGATGTGACTCCAAATGACAGCTTGTGATGAATTTTCCAACCGATTTCCATGTATGCTTGCTGTTCCATGGGAAAACAACAAGACAATTTTTTTATGTAACGAAAACAACAGAAAACATTTTTATATGTATCCTTTGTCCATTTCTTGTACATAAGCATGTGTTAATAAAAAGAAATAAATAAATAAAAAAGGCTGAACCAGACCCTTCTGTGATTAAGGAAATTAATACTCAAAAAGGAAACCAATGTTTTTATTAATAGTACAAAATTACCACAATGTGTGTACAGCAGCTCATATTGGTGAATGAGTAGGGATGATTATTTACCCTAACTCATGGGATGAGGTAAATGAACGTACTGCTACATTACTTACTGATGCAGCCAAATACAATAAGAGCCCGTGGTTGGAGTGCAGGATTGTAGCAAAATGCAAAACTCTTTGCCAAAGCTGTCCAGGTCTGTAACCACTCACAATTAGGAATGTCTCGCATACATGCCTGAAAGAAAGGCTCAGTCACCTCATTTGCTTAGAAAACAGTACAGTAGATTAAAAACCATCATGCAACATACAGCACAACAAAACAAGAAACTCAAGGCATTTTATAGACAAGCGAGTAGACTAAAATGAAAATAATAAAAAAGGGAGTAACAAAATCAAGCCTCTACACAAGATATTGCAACATCTGTAACTTCAGAGGATGAAATAGAGTACCTTACTGCCTTCATCTTCAAAAACATTACTTTATTCACATTTGTCATATGATCATAAACAAAGTGTAAATGTTGAAATTATTCCAATTCATACTTCACTATTATGAACTTTCAGAATAACATTCTCAGTACTTTTTTCCTTCCAAGAAGCCAAAATAATAACACTTTTAGAGTACTACAAAACCATGCCAGTTTCTGAACAATTTTATTGTAAGAAAATATTTGCAATCCCAATGTAGATATCACATTTGCTAACACAATGCAGTAATATTCAGCTTCAAGAATATAAACAGTCAAGTTTGTCACTAACCTCCATAATTTCTAGCAGTGCATCAGTGATGACTTCTAGAGATGTGAGCGACAGCTGCTCGCGTTCAGAGTTGTTTGTTCCCGATGAACTTCGTTCTTGTCCATACCTGCATCAAGTTTAAATATGTCTAAAATATAGAAGACATGATCTAAATAATGTACAGTAACTTAATTCATACTTAGATAAACTGCACTGGCTACGATGAACATGTCCTCACATGTTACTGCATGTCCAGGTGTGTTTCAAGATAGTTTGATTACTTCAGTCAACCATGGTCCGTGTTAAAAGTCAAAGTGTTTCTGACACAAGTTAATTTAACAATCCGATGATGTGGTAACATCTGAACATAAAATAAATAAAAAAATTAAATTAGATTTAAAAAACAACAGAAACACACTTTGGTGATTCTAAAAACCAAATATGAGAGGTGTGTTCATATTAAATATGATACTCTAGTACTTAACACTACTTTATTACTACATAACCTGCACACTTCATCAACCTCAGACTGGATATACAGAAAAGGTCTCTAGATTAATACATCATTCTGAGAAAAATCCCTACATATGCTGGGGGTATATATATTTACATTGCACAAGGTGTCCCACTTAATGTGTAATTCACCATGACAGCATGCCATTGCATGCTAGTAGGTGGGTTCAGAATTATGTGGGACTCCCTGTAGAATAGTATGCCTGAGTATGACCAGTCTATCTGTTTATTATGACTTTCATAGTAAAATAATGAGGGCTGACAAATAAATTAATTGTGGTTAAGACACTTGTGTACTATAATAACTGTGGAAGTTATGCAGATGGGACTGTTAAGTTCCAACTCAAAGGGTAGAAGCCAGACAAAATGTAGTCCTGGTCTTCCTTTTTAGAAGATGTGTACCTATTCATAAACAAGACAAGTAAATGGCCAAGATAATAATTTTCCTGAAGTAATCAACTTATTTTAAAGAAAATTTAAAATATTATAATAGTGCTTTGGAGAAATAACATACTTGGGCCTAACACTTGAAGTTATTGACAATTAAAATGTTGTAAGATTGGAGGTTTTCACAGCGGTGAGTCTTCTGAGTTGTTGCGCTGTGTAGATTGGTCAATGTTAAAATATATTTTATACAATTAATCAATTTGTTACCCATATATCACTCTTTACCGGTGATCTATACAATATCAAAGAATATAAAGTAAATCACTCAGGTCCATTATGTTTACTTCTCGAAAACAATATATATAAAATTATTAAAAAGTAAAGAACAAGTAATGGCAACTAATCATTTGTATCTGTTAATATATTTCTCTCTCCAAAGCAAAGATAAGCACAAAGAAATTATTGTGTACAACTTACCAGCGTTCATTTGGATGTCGGTAGCTTGATCTAAATGCTGTGACTGCAGCTGACTTTACCTTGCTGATTCCAAAAAGCAGATAAAACTTGGGCAGGGAAAATTCATCTAAACTAAGTCGTAAAACTCTCTGAGTTTCCTCTGTTGAAAAACAAATATATGGTCAGTTTATTATAATGTTATCTTCAAAACTGCAACTTACACAGACAATGAAATTAGATTTTAATAGAACTGAAGCAAATTAAATTACCGCTAAAAGAAGGCTTGGTGCAGGTACACAGAGAGTGAATTATGTTTATAACCAGGCCATGAGTTGCAGCTCTCATACTCAAAGACCCTGAACACACAAGGATGGTAACAGCATGGAATAAATATGGCAGATGGCGTGCCACATCTAAGCAATTGTTGAAAGATAACATTAGGAGGTAGCGTGCAAGTATTGCTATGTCATCCCACATCATATGTTGTTCTAGCAATGGTGTAGGAGAGGTACAAGTTTTGTCAAATACCTGAAAAATTATAAACATAGATCAATGACACATACTTAAATAAGGGATCTCAGACATTTCCTCATTAACATTTGCAACAGCAAAACTTTACAGTTAACACATGAACCCTCTGGAGTTGTGGCTCATCCAAATACTGTGATATTTAAACCATCAGTCCTACAGCAAAAAAAGATCAACTGGTTAATGTTGTATACTGAATTAATCACTATTAATTCTGAGAATCATATGGCATCCATAAATACACCCTTTGAGCAAACTTAACAGTTACTGAATGTCAAAGCAGGGCTTTAGAGTTAAATCACAGAAGTATAAAATAAATACTGTCATTACTGTATCATTGATATTTAATTCTGATGTTGGATCTGTGTTATATCACTGAAATGAAACCTTGAAGAAATATTAAACAAGGATTCAACTACAATAAATCTATAATTAAAGTACTCAAACAGAAAATTATATGTTTATGCAGCCTTTAAATACATATCCTGAACATGAATAAACAACCTCAGTATGACTACAGCTGCAAAATACAAATTAATTGTCAATCCATAAAAGTGATACTGTAACATAAATGGCGTCATCTTACCCGACACAGTCTTCCAATCACTTTCTTAGCTACAAGATGAACATTGGCTGAAGCCAAAGCAACAGCAGTATCTGCCATGATTTCCACCATGGGTGAGCCAAGCCCACTTGTCACTGAACGATGTATAAAACTGTCCAATACCATATCAATAAGTTCAGGTACCTGTGTAACAATTTGTCATTTCATGAGAATCAAACCTGTCAATAATCTTCATTAAGTTACTTACCATAGGATTAATGACTTTAACAAAAGCTATACAATAATATTAATTTTTAATTAAATAACAATCTGGAAGTTTGATGCATATACAATATGACACACACTTCCATTCCATGACATTTAAGGATATTACTAAAAATTTTAATATTTATTTTAAATGCATTAAAAAGTTTACAATGCAATTAAATTCAAAGATTTATAATCTTCACACTAGAAACAGATGATCTCACAGACCAACTTAATTTTAGAATGCACCAGAAAGGTACATTATGCAGGAATGAAACCGTATAACAAGTTCCTGGTAACAACTGAAAGTTAATTCACTAACCAAAGACAATTTCAATTAGCATCAAAATAATTTCTTTGTTATACACCTTTAACCCTGTTGATGAATTTATAAACCTTGCATAATTAACAGTAATTTAGTAATTACATATGAAATTGTAAAACTCACAGTGGAATAATTACATGGAACTTCTCATTTATGTAAGAATTACATGTATCATGTGTCTTGTGCTTTTTCTATGTACTGTTCCACATCCTAATTAAACAGGATTCATGGAATGCATAAAACCATAACCCACTAATCACCTGTATGTCTGTCTGTCTGTCTATATATCTATCAATCTATGTACCCACCCACCCATATAACTTGTCCATATATTATGTCTGTCTATTAACCAAGACAGAGGCAGGGAAGCTCAGTCAACATAGTGTCTAAGCAAGGACCAGACAATCAGAATTCAATCCACGGCAGGAATAAAAGATTTTTTCTAGTCTCTGTATCCAGACCAGCTCTGGGGCCCATGCAGCCTCTTATCCAATGGGTAAAGCACAGCAGGGGCATGATGCTGACCACTAACCCCAACTAGTGCTATGGTCAAGAATGAGGAGCTAAACCCCCAGCATCACCACCACATCCTGCGGGATAGCTTCATTCTACTTGACCTTACGTAAATACCCAAGAAAGAAAAATATTTCTTAACCTGAGAAGATATTTAAATACTTCTTTTAGACCACAGGCACAACTCATTCACTCACAGTATAAACTATAGATTATTTCATAGCTCAAAAGATAAAAGTGTTCATCCTTGAAGAGTGTTTTTCAGCTACAGAGACTTCAGATTACTATTGTTTTTATATGTTAAAGTTGAAGAAGGAAACCCATTGCTACATAAAGCCAAATAAGAGAATTACCCATTAAGAATGTACAATCAAAATATATAACATACCTGACCAATGGATCCCCATATCTTAGCCTGTATAGATGGATACATCTCCACCTCTTCAATGGTCAAAATTATAAGTTTCTCCAAAATTTGTGCCACTTTCTGTTGGCGTTTACTTTCATCTGAAGGTTTACAGAACCTATACACAATCAATAAAACATGCCAGCATGAAATTATATACAATAACAATCCTAATCCACATGATACACTAGACAAAACACAAACACGTGGTAAAATACCAACCTGACTAGGTTTGCTAACCATGGTGTCATATATTCAAGGCACAAGTGTTTGAGCTCAATATTGGAAACTCTGAACCCCTGGATGCACTCTTCTAAAAACTCAAGAGTGAGATGGGGTTCATTTGTTGCAAGCTTTTCACTTACAGATTTGATGAACAGTGTGTTGTTTGATGGAATACATATACCTAAAATATAAAGAAATAAGTTCAACACGCTAAAATTCCTTTAGCATCCCCAGAATTTCTGCCAAAGCCAAAGTATTCCAGAGAAGCAGTTCAACAGTTTCAACATGTATAAATTAACATTCTGCTTCTATGGCGAGGGCACCAATAGATATAGAGTATGTTTGCATGTCATGAAAATCTTTGAAAGACAATAATAAGCATACAAGATAGTTCAGTGGTCATACTAAACAAAGAAATCATACAGCTTAAAGCAATGAAAAAGACTCTCTGATGCAAAGAGATTGGAATATTCCCCCACTCCTTCATAATTCAGAGATTCAAGCTTACCAAATTTGCAATGAAAAAATATAAGACCAAAATTAAAACTGAAATGGTATGACAATTTTTACAAAATTCCCCATTGTCAAATTTAATCAAAATTTGTTTATCTCCATTCTTGAGTTGTTTCATGCATATGGACAGACATTGTGATTTTAGTAGGCACTCTGCAGGGTTATGAATGCACCTAAATTACTAGGCAAATGTCAAAAAAACTCAATCTGTTTCAAGAAAAAGTTATGCTGTTAATCCACTGGCACAGAATGGCATGGTCTTCCTGTTATTCACCTACCTATGGCACTGGTCTGACTGACTGAACTGTAAAATCACAGAATTTTCAAGTACAATCACAAGTATAGTGGCAAAGTTTTTAATTTACTAGTTTAAAAATTATTATAATATGGTAAGTGTTTAAAATAAATGCCAGCTTTGGGTGTTCAATATACTAAAAATTATCCATGTCACTAGGAAGTCTATGAATATGAAATATAAATCCTTCCACTGCATACAGAAATGTCTAACTTTTAACATCTTGTTCATTTCTTATAATGTGACCAATACAAACATTTAACAAAGGCCTACCTGATGTCTCAAGTAATTGGCCCTCAATTTTTAAATCAAATGTTGCAGTAAGAGCACAGAGTTGGTTGTAGGCTGCTGTTCTAAGATTTGGGTCTGGAGATCCCAAATTCAATAGTGCCATATTGAGTAATGTTCCTGGGACATCCTTGGGTCGAATCTTCTGGTGAACTGTCACCGAGTCCTAGAACACAAGTTGGAGAATAGATACAAGTGTCACACAATTAATCCAGCAGAGGAAACAATTAGGTGTGACAATTATATTTGTTCTTGGTTTTACTCATACAAAAAACTAGGAAGTTATGTGTACAGCATACAGCATGCAGAGCGAGGCTACAAACCAAAATTCCAAGAGTATTTATTCATTTACAGTTTATTTAATGACAATGTCAATAGCTCAAATTATAGAGTCAAATAGGTTGAGTAGTAAAAATTGAACAAAAAAAGAATGTGGAAGAAAATGGTCTTGGCCTAATTTAATGTTATATATTCATCAGCCTGGAGCAAGTGAGGACAATTATAAAGAACATATTTTCAAATATTATTCCTAGTATATGTCAATACAACAGGAACATACAAAGTAGCTGCATAGTGAGCAACTTGAATATGAGATGTATATAAAAATGTTTCAGTGAAGATCTGCAGTTCAAGAAAAGTTAAGAAGCTCTTTTCCACAGAACAGACAGGCCCAAATAATGTTAATAATAATTCATCTTGCTCAAATACTTAACATATTTTCTATTTTGTTGGAGATTATGTTTATTAATTATTTAACATTGGTTTCAAGTCACTTTTTCATTTAAAAAAATAAACTTACTGGCTGTGAAAGTTCCCATCGATTCCGGATGTGTATGATGGCTTGCACAATGTTATCACAATCATTGTGAATAAATGATAATGGTCCCGCTTCATTAGCTATTGTTAATGTAAACTGGTTGTCATCTACCAAGCAAACTTCCTCAATCTCTGATGCATAATAAACATCATTCAGAAGAACTGAATGAGACAACACTTTAGTCTTCTCAGATGAAGTTATCTGAATGGCAGTTGGACCAACCTATAAAAAATTTCGCATTTGCCCAGATGTATTAAGTAAACAGGCTTAAAATATGAGCACAACAAACACACAAATTCAGTGGTATTATAATCTGACATTGAAGTCAACTCCAAACAGAACAACCTAATGCACAAGATCCATTATTGTTATCATCTCTGAGGAGATGATAACAATGTATTGGTAAAGCCAGTCTTCTATGTGGCTATTTTCACTAGTTTTCACTTTATGTTATATATATGCTAGTTTCCTTCTTACATGACTATCATACCTTTCATTTAACAACCTTCACAATATTAGGATATAAATCATAAGCTTCTATGAATGCAATTTTTTCTTTCTATCAATTAATATAATTTCTATTATGTCCAAACACTTTCCTTATACCATTTACAAATACAAGTAATATGAATTTTGCCCTCAGAAGATCATAGTCCTGCAAAACAATGAACAAAACAATTTATGCGAGTTTTAATCACTAGTATTTTATAAGGCAGCCAAGACAAGAACAGTTCTCTTCTTCTATTTACTTTGCTTAATTCACTGTGAACATAATTTTATTTTATTTCTTCTTATGTCTTTCTTTTGGAGAAAGCAAAATAAACTGTGGTTTGATGAAGAATGTTCCAAATTAATAGATTGAAGGAAGCAAACAAAATTTCAATGGTTGCAGTATCCAAATAAAACAAATGCAGATAATCTGTGTAACGTGAGGCTAGTAGAACCTTTAGGAATAAGTAAAGGGAATACCTGAAGGGCAAAATTGCTGAACTTGAGACAAATAATAAGGAAAAAAATATCAGAGACCTGTACAGAGGCATTAATAACTTTAAGAAAGGATATCAAGCCCAGACCAATTTGGTAAAGGATGATAGTGGCAATTTGCTTGCAGATCCAATAAAAATTGTGAATAGGTGGAAAAAATTTTTTAGCGAGCTCTTAAATGTTCATGAGACTGGTGATATTAGAAGGATTAAAATACATACAGGTGAACTGTTGGTGCCAGAACCTAGTTTAGATGAAGTAGAACTAGCCATTGGGAAGTTGAAAAGTTATAAATCTCCAGGAATTGATCAGATTCCAGCAGAATTAATTAAAGCAGGTTGCAAAGGGTTGCATATGAGGATCCATAAGCTTATTCAGTTAATTTGGGATAAGGAAGAGATGCCACAACAATGGAAGGAATCCATAATTATTCCTATTCATAAGAAGGGGGACAAGACTGAGTGTGGTAATTACCGAGGAATATCGCTGCTATCAACCTCATACAAAATTCTATCCAACATTCTTTTGGCAAGGTTAACCCCATATGCGAATGAAATTATTGGGGATCATCAGTGTGGGTTCAGACGAAACAGATCAACGATTGATCAGATCTTTTGCATTCGTCAGATACTAGAGAAAAAAATTAGAGTTCAGTGGGACCGTACATCAATTATTTATAGATTTCAAAAAGCCTATGACTCTGTGAAGAGAGAAGTGCTATATAATATTCTTATTGAATTTGGTATACCAAAGAAGCTAGTGGG
>NW_019059851.1:731106-747364 GCF_000696155.1 Zootermopsis nevadensis | reverse complement strand
GACCTAGACGTAGATGGGAGGATAATCTCAGGCGGGATCTATGGGAGATAGGAGTTGAAGGAAACTGGATTTTGTTGGCCCAGGACAGGGTCCGGTGGAGGGCTTTGGTTGGTTCGGTGATGAACCTTCAGGTTCGGTAAGCCATCTAGTTAGTTATGTCTTTCTTTTATGTCAATAATATTCCTAAACCAATGCTTTTCAATCATAAGTTTAAAATTATACTTTTCACAAAATGTACCCAATTCCTACAGCTTTCTTCCTAGTTTCATGAGTTACCTTAATGGATCCTTTAGTGTCCTTGTGAGATAATTTAAGTGCATTATTGAAAACTTTAAGATCTTCATCAAGAGACAGTGTTGCTCCAGGTAACTTCTGCTGATCCAGATCAATGAAATCATTCAGGCGTGCTGGAGCTTCAATGAAGACAAGTTTACGATTTCCCTATAACAAAAACATGTTCCTTATATTATTTTACTAATCAAAGCAAAAGCATACTGTAATATAACATAGTAGATTAGTGTCCAATATTCTATTAAAATTTCAGATGTTCTCTTTATTATTAAAATGAAAGGTACTTATGCTACACTAGTATGATTAATAAATCCTGTACCTTAATTGTTTTAGCAGATAATAGAAGGCAGACAAGTATAAATGATGTGAGGTCAATCAGAAAAGCAGATTGTGACAACTGACCATTTACTGGTAGTGGCAAAATTGAGGAAGAGGCTTTCAGTAAGTAGACAAACTAAGCAAAATTTCAACACAGAAAGATTTGATTTGAAAAAATTAAATGAAAGAGAGGTAAAGGAGCAATATTAAGTTGATAAATAGAATACACTATTAGGAAAGTCCAAGATAGGCTGGAGGGTTTGCAATTGAATGGGACACATCTGCTGTTGGCATATGCTAATGATGTTAATTTATTGGGTAACAATATAAATACAATAAACACAGAAGTTTTGCTAGACACTAGAAAAAACTAAGTACATATTAGTATCTACTCAGAAGACAGGTGGACAGAATTGTCTTAGGGTGGCTAATAAATCCTTTGAAAGTGTTACAAAATTCAAATATTTGGGAACAACAATAACAAATCAAAATTATATTCATGAGGAAGTTAGGAGGAGACTAAATTCTGGAAATGCTTGCTACTTCTCAGTTCAAAATATTTTGTCTGTCATTTTGTATGGGTGCAAAACATGGTCTCTCACTCTGAGGGAGGAACACAGATAGATTGCAGGTGTTTGAAAATAAGGTGTTTAGGAGGATATTTGGGGCTAGGAGAGAAGAGGATGGGTATGGAGAAAACTGAATAATGATGAGCTTAAAAATTTGTACTCTTCTCCTAGCATTGTCAGGGTGATTTAGTCAAGAAGAATGAGATGGGCAGGGCATGTGGTACGCATGGATGGGGCAAGAGGTGTGAGGTATTGGTCAGGAAGCCTGAGGGGAAGAGACCACTAGGGAGATCTAGACATAGATGGGAGGATAATCTCAGTCAGGATCTATGGGAGATAGGAGTTGATGGAGACTGGATTTTGTTGGCCCAGGACAGGGTCCGGTGCAGGGCTTTGGTTAATTCGGTGTTGAAACTTCAGGTTCAGTAAGCCATCTAGTTAGTTAGTACCTTAATTGGTGCCAGTAAACGATCATGGAACTTGGTATATTCCCGAACCCAATTGTTACAGTTGTATAAGTAAGCTGCATGGATGTTTTCATATGCTACTTCAGGCAAGACATAGAACCACTTCTGTAAGAACTCTGTCCTGATCAATGGAGAAAAGAAAAAATTTACATTCATCAACAACAATGCCAGAACTTAATATGATTTCATCTGAAACAAACGTTACCTCATACAAGAACTTATTAATAAATCATTTAACCAAAACAATTCTTAGCACTGTAAAGATAGCATTCTGAATTATGTTCTGAAACTAACTAGTCCGATTCAAAACAAACCTAAATGTTGCTTTAGTTTGATATTCTACATTAGTCCTCAACTTTCTTACATCTTTACTGTGGAATTAATAAATGGTGACGATGAAATGTGGTGTAAAATAATGTGGCACAATTCACATCCACAATCTAAAGAAACAACAGTCCACAATTACCTGTAGAAATTACACTGGCAATAATTGTTTCCTCTGCAGCCAGATATAAAATTAAATACATTTCAACTGACATAAGAGGACAAACAAATAAATCCATATGTATTCTTAACATTCATACACTTTTTACATGTGGAAAGCAATGTGTAAAATAAATTAACTTAGCACGGTATTGAAATATTTTTTTCAACTCACTTTGAATTCGGGCAGAATATCTGTGCACATGTAAACAAAGTAGTTAAACCACAGTTACGTTGGTTACTAAATGCACAAGTGTGTAATGTTTGAAAGCAGCAGTTACTCCTTAAATCATAGGTCTAATTTTATTTCAAAGACAGCAGCACATTTATATTCAATTTCATTCTGAATTATTACACTGGATAGCACCACCTATATAGTAAATTATCAACATTTTACTTCACCCACAATTCAGTATATTAGAAAATCAAACAAAATGCTATTCACTTGTATGACACTTGTCCCAATTTGAATAAACACATGGGCATATCTGACATTTATTCTTCAGAAATGGCAATAATGAATTAACCATTTAAAGCCCAATGGTAACTATGCTTTATCTAACTATAACTCTGCATTCTGCCCACAGAATGTATTTATGTCTCATAATTCTCAGAATAACCACAAATTATTTCCTTAAACAGCAGTAACCAATTAATCTCTGTAATGGTGAAATGTTGTTTCCCCTGCAGTAAGAACTGAATCTTTAAATATTATTTAGATGAACTGCAGCTTCAACAGGTTAAGGAAATCATGACAAACTGTTGGAACATACTTACAAAATCTTGGATCAAGTTTTTATTCATGAGGTCAATTACCACAAAAAGGAATCTGTAATAACAACACATACAAACAAGAGACAAACGCAGTTTTTTAATTAGACTTCAACATATGGCATCTAAATTCTATTTATAACAAGCCAAGAAACAAACACACTAAACAATTTCTTCTGACTTACCTGAATCGATTGTCCGAACATGCATGCGTAAAGTCCACAACAAGTTCAAATGGTGAATGGCAGAATGGCTTGAGAGTTAAAATCACGTGGTAAATCAACAGATCTCCATTGGTTTCACCAATTCTGTCACAGGAAAAACTAAAATTCCTTACTATAGAAGTAAAGAGGCACAGACACACTCATGTTCACATAATGAATGATTGAATGATAGGTGAACAGAAGTCAAAATCCAAATCTTTTATAATACAGTTGTACAACTGGAATTAAATTAAAACAAATATGTGAAGGCAACTGATGCAGATGAGATAGTGTTACATCCTCCCATCAATTAAAGATTAAGTGTGCTCAATTTGCTTGTAACAATATTCTAACTTTCAAAAATAAATAATCATCTGTATAAAAGATACACTGCACATCCACTGCAGAAATTAACAGAGAAGCCTGTAGTATTTACTGCCATGAAGTGAATGTTGTGTTACACTTGCAATAAAAAAACTCCAACCCAATATTAGAAGATTTTTGGTATGAAGGGCAAGAAGAGATTACTTTTTTATACTGCTATCACTGACCTGGCTTCAACCATCCTGAATAAAGTGTATCTCTATACACAACTGAGTAAACAAAAGGTCAGTTCTGGTTCCATTTTTAACAAACATTTTAACATAGTATTTAGAATGCTCACCTTTGTATTATGAAACCAATTAATTTAATAAATTACTCCTTACTACATCATTTAATTCCTAATATCCAAAATCTATCAATCCATTTAACAGAAATGGTAAAAACTATGTTTCAGTATATTAAGCATAGTACGGGGCATTAATTTTGCCTCATTCTACACCAGGGGTTCTCAACCCATGACCTACAAGTGGCACTCTATGTATGCTGTACATCACACACTTTCGTATGTATTATAAAAATAGTTACCTTCATATCAGAAAATATGTTTTGTTTGTCATCAGTATTTGGCATTACCTTTTCCTGTAATAAAAACTATTCAGCTTGGTGACAAATGTCAAACTAGGACATGCATTATTGATAAACACTTGGATGGATGTATGCAAATCACAAAAACCAAAAATTAAACCTGATTTTGAAAAATTACTCAAGTAAAATCAGTATAAAATATCACACTAATAACTGAATTTGTTACATAAAATTAATGACATGTTAACCTCTTAGTAGCAGTGCTTTAAGTTCGTAGCATGTTCAATAAACTGATAGTTGATAAGCAGGGGTGAATGTGGCCCTAGTTCTGGAAAAGGTTAAGAACCCTTGAAACGAGGATTATTTTTAAAATGTAATATTGAAATGCATGGGATCGACCTCATTCATAATCATGCAGCTTGTAAGTTATTAAGCAAGGGTGAATGTGGCCTCAGAACTGGAAAGGGTTAAGAACTCCTGTTCTGCATCACTAACAGACAAGATTCAAAAGTCAATACTGAATGCAGAAACTAAGTTATTGTTAGTGAGAAACTCTCTACATATTTCATAATGCAAGAACTCACTTATATCGACGAGCTATGTAGTAGAAGACAGGATGCCCAGCCTTGCTGGTTCCAGCTTGATAGAAAATGTTTAGGGATTTGATTGACTTAAATTCCTCCTTCTCATGCATGTTGTGTTTTACCATGATTTCTTCGAAGTTGGTACTTGACATGTCTATGGAACTCCACCTGGCATAGGATGAAAACAGCAGACTGCATACCATTACTAGGAGGTCAAGCAAAAAGGCTCAGCCTCGTTACACAGCTACAAAAATACTGTATTTCCTCGATTTTGAGATGTCACCGATTGTAAGAGGTATTCAGGGGAAAAGATTCTATATCAGTTCTTAGATGCCATCAAATAAAAGACACACTCCAATTTAAAAGATTTTAAAATGTGAAAAAAGTGTATTAAAATCAAGGAAATACAGTATAAGTACACTGAACAAATTAAATTCAGTTCTTTATTATCAGTGTGCTGCATCAACAGCCAGAAGGCCAATTACAGATACAGGAAAATAAAGGAAAATAAAATGAATACAATAATACAGAAAGATAACAAAGAGATTATGAAAATATTACATGAGTGTAGAGGACGTTTATACAGGAAGGCAACTTGCTACTGAATATATCAATAAATTTGTAATAACAATTGAAATAAAGTCAATAGATTAAAATGAGAAGAAAGTACACAAAACACACAAGGTACTAGACAAGAAAATTTATATAATTATTATGATTGCAAACATAAAAGACTCCAGATTTAACACTTCTTTATTTGGGTGAATAAAGTACACTATCTCCATACAATAAAAATTATGAATCTGAAATATTCCTCGCTTCAAGGTTTTTCTCATTAACTGTTCAATTTTTATAGCCTCAAATATTTGTTCTATGGTGCCTGGGTATCTGATGTTCATATCAAATGTCCTACAGATATATATCAAAAAGGAATTTCACTACTCTAAGTAAAATTACATTTTCTTGCAACATTTTTACAGGCCTATTCCAAAAGTATTTCAAAGTAAAATACTGTGTATGGCAAAGCATACTTTACACTAATTTGACATGAAATGGTAATTTATACCTACACAGTTAAAGCAGAAACACTATAACAATACTGTCGCAAGTTACACAAGGACGACAATATTGACTGGTGATAGTAGTGATTGTGGCTGTGATGATAACCACTATCAACATGATAATTCTCTTATTGGCAAATATGAATTGATACTTACTGAGAATCTACAGGTTTGTGCTCAGGAGGACCCAAATATGCCAACAATGTTGCCATCTTATCGAAAGGTCGCCGTCCTACAGCTTTATGATCACGACTACTGGATAAGTAATCACCAATTCTCTCTTGGTGATTCCAGAGCAAACGATGCAATGCTAAGATGTTAGCGTCACTGATAAATGACATTGAGTGTGAAGCCTGATCAACAGTTTCACAATCAGAAGCTATCTGGATAAAGAACCTGTAACAATGATACAGAAGCAAACAAAGTGCAGAATGAAAACCAAGGAAGGGTCACACAGAAGAAATTTCCTACCTGAAGTTTGTTTTCCCATCAACAATGGAGTTAAACACAAAGTAGAGTAAAATCTTACATGGAGGCAATTCAGCATCAGATACAGAAAATGGGACTACAATTACTGAAGGTTCAATAAAAGGAGTTCTTAACCAAATAAATACTAAATGGTAAATGTACTGTACATAAAAATGTATTTAAAAGATCATTATATACCTGTACATTTAATTTGAAGGTTGCAGAACACATTAAAATCACAGAAATAAAAAATGAGTCATTTTACACACATATCTACAAGTGTTTGTTAATTTCAAAGGCCACAAAAATAAACAAAAACTAGTAAGTCAGTACAATTTACCAAAAAAATAAATACTGACTTGTATGTAATTAATCAGTTAATTTTGAAAAAAAAAAACATAATATACTGAACGCAAGCTACTTTGCTTACATAATTATCACATTACAACAACAACAAATATGGCACAATAATTCAAGTTACTCTTTATTTGTGCCTCAGAATAAAATTTATCAATTAAATCTCACCTTCTACCAGTCTCAAAATGTGCACGCAGAAAATCATTGAATGGCAGCATATGTTGTTCTTTGCTGAATTCAACATGGTTTGCAATGTTTTGCAAGATCTTGGACATGAGCATCAGGCCTCGTTTTACAGGAGGAGGTACCTGCTTACTTACAATTCCCATCTCCTGTGGCGACACTACAAACAATAATATTTATATTATAGACAAGGCAACAAAGTTATATAAATACAATGGCCATAGGAGAGAGTAAATCATTACTAACAATCTGTGAAAAGGTGCAGCAACTGATAAGGGGGTAACAGGAAACAAACCAACTGTGAAAATAATAAATTTCTCAACAAATAAACAATAGCAATGATCAAATCAACCTATAGCTGGCTTTAAACTACAGTAATTGCTTTAAAACAAACTGAAGATCAGGTAAATAATGCCATTCAACTTGCCTATTGCTGGATTGATAAATCGGAGAAAGATGACAGTCCCAACTGCTCCTATATTATTTTGAGGGAACTGTGGAAATCTTTTACTGAGCACCTGGTACAGACAGTGGCACATACTCCGTAACTGTGGGGGGAATCTGAAAGAACACTCGCAATTATCTAGGGTCCAATAACCTTTGGCATCCAAATCCTTCCACTGGATTTGAACAGAGATCTGACAGATAAAGTTCAGGCAATGGTTAACCCTTTGTGTACCAGCCGGCCGATCCGTCAGCCGAAGCAGTAGCAAAGAAACGAATTCGGCCGATACGTCGTTACCTACTAAATCTGATGTTTCAATTACATATAAGGCTCCCAGATGGCAACACAAGGCTGCACCAGATAGTTTATACTTTAGTTCATGTTTCCTCAACAGATGGATCTTTTAGGCCAACAAAAAATATTTTTTTTGAACAAATGAAATTCGTTAAGCTCAGAAGTGGACCTCGTGGCGAGCTTACAATTATTGCTTGTGGATTTCGCTGTATTTTCTATGAAGATAAGTGTTTAGCCTTGTAATTGTGTTTTTGGTTGAGGTTTATATAGTGCTTATGATATATTTTTGTTATTTTCCTTAGTTTATTGTATATAGATTTAGTTTTTCTTTTAGATTTCTCACTTCGGCAATGGCTGGTCCAAGTTCAAGAATGGATGACACCGATATT
Source organism: Zootermopsis nevadensis (assembly GCF_000696155.1). The sequence goes on along the minus strand of NW_019059851.1, from coordinate 739,572 downwards.
TTGGATTATTTGGATACTATAGATAGTGATAGTGACATTATTCCAGAAAGTGTGTCTGATTGTACTGAAAGTGATGATGACATTGTAATTCAGGAACAGATAACAGTACAGACACCAGACTCATATCAAATTATGCAGAAAGAAATGTTCTTTCTTGCTGGATGTGTGATGAAGAAGGAAGACAAAACAAAATTTATGATTTCACTTCCTGAAAATGAAATTCTTTTTGTAAATATTATTTTTCAATAATTCAAAATTTTTTGTAAGCAAAAAATAACATTAAAATTTATGAAATTTCTTTCCTAATCTACAGTATTTAGTGCTTGATTTTTTTCATATGTAGGTGTGTAAAATTCTTATCTTGGTGAATTTTTATATTTATTTAAGCTGTAAATACGTGAAAATTGGCCTGGGTGTTTTCAACTGGATTTTGAAAATAGGCTTCGTGGTTAAAATGGTTAAACAGTGTTTGAAACTTATTCATCAATATGGTACTTATTATTCTCAATGGAAACAATTTGCAAATTCTTTGTTTAAACTACTGAATATAAGAGGGGGGGGAGAAATAAAAGGGAATCATACTTATCTGCAGATGATATAATGGCATCGAACACCTTCTGCGTAAGTGCTACCAAGTTCCTTCTGTTTTCTTCTATGTCTTCACTCGGATCCAACCTGTCACAATTATATGTAAGTAACAAAACTGAATATTTACACAAAGAGATGTAATATCATCAAAAGGTCCAATATATTATACAAAAACTATAAAAATACCATCTTGCCACATAGCTCAAGTTAGGTGCATTTCATATTATCACCACTAGAGGGATCCAGAAAATAATAGCAATTTAAAAATGCAATAAAAAAATTCCCAGCCACTGTCAAAGGTCAAATTATGATAACTATACCAAAGTATGCTACGGATACATTTCTTAATTTGTTTCATGTAAATGGACAATAACAGAAGGTGCTTTAAATCACCGAATACTAAATAAACTCAAACACAGCTGAAACACCTCTTATAAATAAAAAGTAGAAGACAGTGGCGGCTCATGAGTTTGACCAGTAGTAGTGCTGCGCAAGGGGGGGAAACAGAATAGTTTTTCAACACATAACAATATAAATAAATGAAAAGTAAATTTATATCAGGAGAAAACCCACACGTGTTCGATGATGTTTAAACTATTTGCAAGTCCGGAAGAGGGCGACCATCATTTCTTTTTTCACTCAAAGACAATTTAGAAAAAGTAATTTGCTGTAAATATGACACTTCCTTTGCTCATTGTCATTATCAGAACAACAAATAGTCAGCACACAGAATTATTGAAAACTCATTAACAATAACCACGAAAGAATTTGTGATATAGAATCCAGTCTAAAACACGTGGTACCGGGCAAGCGTGTTTACTATAAGCTGGCTGTGGGGACTGCAGCCCTGATACACGCTGTACCAGTGAACTGCCCTGCACTCCACCGCCCTCTGCACTCATTACTTTTGACCGGCTAGCCGCGCTGAAATCCTTGCAGCCGTTCTGCTTCGCACTCCTCGCCCGTGGTCTTATTGTCAGTTCAGCTGATTAGTGGATAATGACAATGTAAGGGGCAATATTAAAATAATGATACAGGGGAAATAAAGTGTTACAAATTACATAAACACAAAAAAAAAATCAGTTTTTGAAAAATTACAGGGGGTGCTACAGCTCTTATGGACGGGCCGCCACTGGAAGTAGAACAGATGGGATAATTATGTAAAGTTTCAATCTGGAAAATGTATCACACTCACCACCTTAGAGTTGAAAAACAAATGGACACCCGACACACGTACTGAAATAAATATATAAAGTAATGAAAAACCAAGGACAAACAACTAACTCACCTCGCAGGATCAACTTCAAAGCTCTGACTGGCCTCTTCAAGTAACGGTCTGATCAAGGGTTCCAATAAACTTTGTAGGTAACTAGCACCATAGATCTTGAAACAAAATGCCATAATTTTGCTGCCTAATGAATTTCCTCGAAACAGAGTCTGCATACAATCAGAGACTTCAACTTCTCTGTAGAACATGTTCCACAGAAGTGGAGACAATAAATGCTTGGCATCAAACAGCGTTACAAATACTCTGGCCAACTCATCCTGAAAGCAAAATATTGTGTAGAGGTAAACAACACTTTGTAAACTTTGTTGCAACCCCCTCCCCTGCTATAGCAGTATAACCAACCTTGTAATGTCACCCATAATGCTGAAAGCTTCTAGCAATGTCTGAATTGTCAGCACCCCCCCCCCCCCCAACCCACACAGCGATGCAAAGCAACAGCTGATGGCGGAGGTATGGAGTAAGTTATGGAAGCATCTAGTGATTGCTTGTGATGTGTTCTAAAATGGTGGAGTATTCTGTTGAACAATTACTAAAACTCTAAAACCACATACATAAACTCCTCAAACCAGTCAGTCTAGTGTTGAAGTAACATTTTAAACAGCAACCAAAGAGTTATGAAGTGAGTGGAGAGAAGACAATAAAATTTACATAAGTCAATACACGTGCAAAAAAATGTGCAAAATTTTAAACATTTACATTCTGACTACCGTTATAAAATTAAATAATGTTAAAGATTCTATTTATTATTTAAACTTACCATTTGTGATGTAGTGACAACATTGGCAAGGGCCATTGCAATTGGTAGTTCACCTTTGTCACTGATCATAGTTGCCAACTGCACCAGCTGTTCGAACCTATCTGCTAAAACAGTCTCAGCCAGTGTGTCAAACTCTGTTCCTTGTTGAAGAATTTTTGTCAACACCTCCATGAATGCTGCACGAGTCTGCAGATCACGGTTGTAGCCCAAATCTGCAGCAAGATATTGAACACAAATACAGTGACACTACAGTTTATAAGCCCTTCTCCAAATGTATTTTTCCAGCAGTAAATACATGGAATCCCCAATTCAATTAATAAAGCAACTAGTAAAGACACTGTATTCATTACTCATTTCCCCACGTCAACATTACCAAATTAACATGCTTCACCATAAAATCTCAAGTCTCATACACAATTATTTTGTTATTTTTTATAATGTTTAAATAGTTTACTTTAAATTCAGTCAATCATGAACCAAACAACTCTTTAGGTGAAACTTCATGATGAAGCAACCCTAAGAACTAAAAACTAAAGGTACTGATTAATATTTGATAAATCTATAGGATTTTCCTGTACATACCTTCAAACTAACAGAGAAGTCACACAAAGCTTAACTGAATGTGTATATATTCAACTTGTCTATGTTACTCCTTACCTATAGAATGCATAAGACCACTGTCAATGTTGGCTGATAGCAAATTTGACATGGCCTGTATTGTTGCATTGCGAAGAGTATTCAATTTTCCTACAGCCACACGCTGTCGGCTCACCTCCTTTTCTACATCCTGTGCATCACTGCAGTCATTTAGTAGATTCATGAACAATGTAAAATACCTAGAAACAAAATATATCACTGAATTCTCTGTCACAAACAAGTCAGCGTATGCAGAAAATCATTCACCCATTTCTCAATAACTGCTAGACTAGACATATGCAAAGAGTGATCTTAGAATCCTTTATGGACTGAATATTAAAATACACAAAACAGCTCATTTCTCAGGACCACCACACCACACCACACATAAAATAACTCCATTCTGACTGCACAGAGAATCATTAAAATCAATAATGATGGTGTTACCAAACTTCTACCAACCTAATTAAACACTGATATATATTAAATAATTCAGACTACATTTCACAGGTTTAAAATCATAAGAATGTCATGTTCTATACAGATTAAGTGAAATACTGTCATAATTCTTGAGGCAAAAATTACTTTCAAGAATATCTCATCATTACCAATCATACCACAAAAAGGTTTCAGATAAAATGTTAAGAACTTACACAACCTTGTGACTTTTAAAAACACAACCACAAAATGTGTTTGCCCAACACAAGTTAACTCTTAGGGTACACAATTTTATCAACATGAAGATACAGGTCCTTTGAACTGTTCTGGTTCCATGCTTTATAGCTGATCCATCAGTCTCTCCACAAGTATTCCTAAAACTTGTTTCTCTGTGCATATGTGCGGTGCTACAGCTCTTATAGTGTTCTGTCTGACGACAGGTCCATATGAACAGGATCCTTCCATCCTTTTCTCGGACTGGGACCTGTTCATATACGTTCTTGGCAGATCATCCAGAAGTGGTTTGCCATTGCCTTCTTCTGTGTGTGAATGGAGTAATTGTTGGGATGCCACGGAGAAACCGGGGAAGCCCCCGGAGGAAAACTCCGTGTTGCCTAGACCACGGCCTTGCCCAACACAAGTTATAAATTCGGGCACTGCCGGGAATCGAACCGGAGACACCTGGGTTACAAGGCCAGCGTTCTAACCGCTAGACCACCGTGGCACCCTATATGTGCTCTATATTTATATAATGTAAATTTGTGCAATAGTTAACTATGTTTTAAAACTACAAGTCTCTTATTTAGCATGGGAATATTTATCTTACTTCAGAAAAAGTTGGCTCTTTGCTTCCATAAGGTCACCACGATCAGACTCTTCGGGCTGTAATGGTAATCCTCTGAGCAAAGCAGCAACTGCTTCCATGCATGCCTGGTCCAAATCTCTGAAATATTTCAATTATTCCATTAATTAGAGGACCACACACACGCAGGATTCACACTGAAACAACTAGCAACAAGCAACAGGTAACAAGTGATATTGTGATATGCAATATCGCATCAGCCCTATATTAACACCAAAGCAATCAAATTGCTAGTTTGTAAAAATGTCAATGAATGATGTGATCAATACATACATGTTCTATAATTTGCACAAATTTACTATTATGTTCTGCAGTGGCCTTATTATTATTTACTGTGGCGCAATGCACGCAAGATGGTTCACTGGATGATGCAATAAGCCAAGCAATATCGTTATCTATTGACTATTGCTTAAAATGGTGCTTGTTTCTAGTTGCTTCAGTGTGGACCCTACCCCACAAAACAAAGACAATAAAGTTTTCATAAGAACAGGAATAATTTTATAAGATTTCAAAAATAAAGTGACTGAGCATAAAATATAGTGGAAGTGCTTCAGTATAAGCTTTATAATGGTGGCAGACAAAAATACCAAGATAGTCAAGAGAGAACTACTACATTTTGTAACACGGCCTTGGGCATATGAAAATATTGCAGATATATCACTCCCCTTCTCCCTGTGCTAGCAAAGGTGAATGTTCCATTACTAAGCAAATAATAAAACATAAATGCCTCATGCTAATGCTTTCCATTCTTCTAACCGGATATCACACAAAATTGACTGAAAATCAGAACCACGTAAAGCAAGGTAGGGAAAACTAAAAAGAGAACAAGTATTAAAAACCATCTGCCACTGACCTGATGAATTTAGGTTTCCAAATAATTTTGTTTCAGATGTCATAACAAGTCACTATACAAATTTCACTTATCAGGCTAGAATAATTTTTCAGTTATCATCAATCCAAAGTACTAGTATTTTTTGTGGTCACAATGCTGATATTGTTACATCTTTCAATGATTTGTCTTCAAAACCTGATAATAAATGGTTCTAGTTATGTTACCAACTCATATTTTCACATAGGAAGTTACAAAGTACCAGTCTTCAACTTAACTATGTTAGTACAAATTTTCATGAAAAGTTGCCAATTAATGTCTACCAACTGATAAAATAAGACATGGATTCACAGATGGACAGATACACACTGTTTAATAACAGTTAAAAGAAGGAATAGTTACTGTCCACAGACTGGGAGTTGGTGATGCAGCTGTGGTGGAGATGCACATTGCGTTGACCATTCTATTAATGTTTGTGTGTATCATCAGCTTTCCCTTGAGTTGTACAAAACAGATACTATACCAATGATCATAGTTCTTTTACCATGTGTAGTAGTGGTGCACAGTTGAGTCAAACTACTTCGCCATCTTTCAATCTATGTAATGTACTAATTGAACAACTATTTTCAGACTACCAAAAGAATTCTAGTCCTTCAGAGCCCTAAAATTTGTTGGCATGTGCACATAACTTGTTGATTAAACATGACTGAATGTATTCGCAAAATTATCCAACAATCTTTGTGAGATATCAACCATACCTGGTAATGACAGTAACATCTCCGCACCCTGGAGGTGCTATCTGATGTGATGTTCCCATCACCCAGTCTGTCAAATACTCCACCAACTTGTTGCGGAACTTCATCTCTTGACGGAAAGCAAGATCATCCCGCCGTTTCATCATGGCTTCCACTAACTGACAAAGCTTCGTCTTGATATGGATAGCATGTACAGTCATATCAAGATAACGGACATACCTTTAAACAACATAAATTTGTAACATTCAAGTCCTGTTGTTTCAACAAGAATTTGTGATTTGGCATAAAAAAACTGGGCTCATGAACAAGTTTCTGTTTAAGACCTATCTTTTGCTCCATCTTAACCCTTCAGCGTGGGAGCATTTAAATCCGAAGTCTATACTGTGCTGTGGGAGGATTTTCTGCTTGGGTATTTAATTTTGAGCTTGAAAGTGCATCATTTTACTTATATGGGCACAACTTCCCTAATAATTTATGAATTTAAGTGAAACTTTGAACAAAATGTTCACAACACACTATGCTTCGGTCGTCTACAGTTCTATCAATGTCTTGAGGAGACAAAAAACGTCTGGTACTCGAAGCCATAATCACGGCTGACTGACAGCAGATATGTGCTACAGAAGTCCGTTCATACCAAGCTTGCTGACATCATATACCGTTGCAAAGCTTGCAATGTGTTCTACACAGCTGTCGTAGCCGTAACTATATTACTTCATTCGTCTTCGATAGAGGGAGCCACAGAGCAGAGACTGAATGCAGTTGAGTTCAATAATCGATCTATATTTCAAAGTCAAAAAACACTGGTAAAATCGATCTGTCAGAGTCATGTTATATATCAATCGACAGCCAGCTTTTTTCTCTACACGGCTACTGGAGCCAGAATACATAAATCACAAGGTCAGTCGCTACGTAGAAGGAGAAATCTTATCGCGCATTATGCGAGCAGTGCTCGGCACACTCCACGCCATGGGATGATTACGTCATGACGAGCGATGTTCGGCACTCCACGCTGAAGGGTTAAAAGCAATGATGGCATAATATTTACAGAGTGATAACAGCTCAGCAATTGCCACATCTTACTACAACCCATTTCAGTTCAATACTGAACATGAGTCAACAACCTGTAACATTCAATGTCACTGGACCACAGACTTAAAAAAATTATTTATACCATAATAAAAGACAATATGAATTTAGAAATATGTGAAAACCTAAATCTTGAAATTCATTTCCAAACTCTGCCACCTGAATGTGGCTTCAAATTTATAACTTACCTTCAATCCCTTAAGAACAATGCAACTTTAAAAATCTGTCGCTTAAATTGACGATCACTAGTAGATACAATTTCACTGAAAAATGTAAGGCACCAACAAAACTATTACAAAACTGCCTGATTTGAATAGAGATTTTTTTCAATGATTCACTAAAACATTATTCTTTTGTTTGTTCAGCCTGCTGAAGGCAACATGTGACTCAGAAGTCTGCATGACTTAGATATATCACATTCTGGTGACCAAGTTCATAAAAGTGGCTCTTGCTAAACTAGAGACCCTGCATTTGATAAAATGTGTAAGAACATATCTGCCTTGGTAGTGTGGTGCTTAGACACAGGGAAATCTTTAACTTCAACTACTAATGTTATAGAGCACAGTCATTTCATGATAAGCTAATGCTCAGTTAGTTCAGAAATTGTCCGCCCTTCACAAAACCAAAGGTTCTTCGTTGTGTTCACTCAAAGTATCTGCTTAATGAACACTGTGTGAATTATGAACATACCTGACAATAGCCAACATCATCCCTTCTATACTGGTAACACCAAGATGTTCTGATGGCTGGTCTGTTTTACTGTCCAGCACATTCTTCATGATGAATATAATGTGCTCAATAAACTGTGTGTTGATGTCAGACACAATCACCTACAAATAACATGTATATATGTGCACACATATTAGTAACAGTGGTACCTTACATGTGCACATATGTGTCACCTTAAGCTTTCCAGTGCGATATCTTAAAAAATTATTATAGAAAGACAACTCTTAGATTGATCACTTCCAAACCTTCAGACAGACTGGACGGTTGTTTTTACATTCCCTCAAGGGTTCAAATCCAGATGCTTACAGAATCTAATTCCTTCACCAGGAAACAATTTCAAAAAGAAATTTTGCTTTTATAAAATTTATGGAGTTACATCTGTTATATGGCAGTGAGACTTTAAATATCAAATACACACATCAACAAGTTTAAATATTTTTACTCACTTCAACAAAATCTATTTGCTCCCCCCAACAAAATAATGTATTCTAGAGGCTA
>NW_019059851.1:692683-714022 GCF_000696155.1 Zootermopsis nevadensis | reverse complement strand
GGATGTGGAAGACACTCAAAGTGCAAGTCTTGGATTGTTGCAACTGTTGCACGGGCAGTATGGGGCCGAGCATTGTCATGTCAAGGACACCTCTAGTCAAAAGTCCACGTCGCTTTGATCTGACTGCAGGTCGAAGATGATTCTTCAAGATTCTTCACTGATCAAAAAACGAATTACAGAACGTTGTTCTTCTTTCGTGCACGTAACTAGTGGAGCAGCCATTTTCAAATTGGCACTGTGATGGCGATATGTTTGTCTGCATTATACTACCACCTATAGGATACTCTTTATAGCATTGGTAACATGTCTGCCAACTTATAGGACAATGGCGCGATATTTCAAATTTTTATCTGTTTTACGGTTTTCATTTGACTCACCCTTGTATTCAATTTGGACTGAATGTTATGGTAAAGCATTAACAACTCTGCTTCACATTTCAAAAATCCAAGATTCTAATCTTGGTCTGGAGACCAATCATGATTGAAACATTTTGTAGTTTTATCAGTCCCTTCAGACAAATGGCATGATAGTGTCTTGAATTAGGTCACAACCAATTCCTTCTACATCCTTTTCAATTAATTATCTAGTTATATTATCACTGACTCTATTTAATCTTCAGAATCAAAAGTACCGTCAAATAAACCAAGAATAAAAATATCCAATTGGGTCACTCCTCAGTCATCAAACATACAGTAATTTATTATGGAATATTGGCACAATTGTGTGTCCATTTCATATTCTCAAAGTCTGAGAACCAGATCCTACAACCATTAAATGGACAATTTTCATGTTCTCTTTTTCTAACAAAAGTGAAAGTAGTCACTTAAATAGACCACAACTAATTCCCTTCAATCAATTCACAATTAATAAATATCCAACCATCATCCTAAAACATTCTATACCAAATACAAACCACAAAACCATATAAACAAATTAAACCATGTATAGTACGATATAACTAACTAGGACTCTAGAAATAAGCTCACCCACTCACCACAGGTGAGGTTACAGAGACAATGTGTACACCATTAGCCTCAGATTATACCAATGAATTACATTCTGTCGCATGATTAATCAATTTACCTAGTATTTCTGGAAACTTGTAAATAACTACCCCAGATTCTTTTGGTAGCAACAGAATTCTATCATGCAAGATGTGCTGCAATGAACTACAATTGGGAATTAAGGTATGACAGAATAGGACATAATGGAAACTGCTATAAAATATAAAATGTTCCATAAAGAACAAAAGGTAACGTACAGTAAGTAGTAAACACCATTAACACGTTTTCTCATGAAAAAATTAGAAAACTATGGGACTTAATTTTTCCTTTCACTTCATGTACTGTTCTCAACTTCGATTACACTGATTGTGTACTTTTTAAGATCACTATATGAATAACATAAATACACAACATATGGTTAATCTGCCATGTTTAAAATAGTATATTAACAAAATCTGTCAATGAAGTTTAGGAAATAAATTAATTATAAACAGTAACAAATTCCCTTTTTGAGCATCATTACTGGCTTCTGATTCATAAGGGGAAATGCATTACAAATCATGTAATACAAAAGGTATCATTTAATTTTCAAAACACCATTTCTTTTTATTTTCACCCACTCTTATATGAAATCCTTCCATATACAGGTCCACAATTTGTCCTTCCCAGACAGATTTATCAAGACCTTCAAAATGCAGTATATGAAATCTAGCTAGGTGGACTGGTTTCCAGATATTACATAAAACAACTGGAAAGAACTTAGAAAACCCTCATTCCTTCAAATGTTTCAGTCTATAAGGTGAAGATAGAAGGGCCAATAAATTAATAATTATGGAATTTAGATATATCTATAGACAGCTTCCATTAACACAAATTCCAATTGTTTTAGCCAGCAATTGAATATGGAAAAACCGGTGACAACACATTTATACAAGCATAGATAACACAAAATGTACAAGAATTTACCCATACAGCAAAATTAATTTATGAAAATGATGGCTGCAAAGTAATGTATGTTACTATTTTCTCAGCAAGGAAGTTTTCCAAATAAATACATTATTCCTTTGTCTGCACTGACAAGCACTCTATTCTAACCTGTTTCACACACTTCCTCTCATAAGGATTTTCTTTTTGCATATCCAAATAAGTTTATGTACACTGATAATTAACTTCCCAAAATCCAGTCAACAGATAAAAATAAAATTAGATAAAAAGGATAATGCTTACAGGTGAGAGAACAAGCAGCATTATCTGAAGTGACCACACTGCAGCTCTGCCCTTCTTGTTATCAGCGAAGCTGTCCAAGATGTCAAACAGACCCTCACAGCACTTGGCTAACTCCTCGTTATGCTTTTTCTTTAATAAAGATGAAACACAAAATCATTTTTTAGCTTCCCAAACATATCTGGAGAAATTAATTTATCTTTATAAATTACACTGAAAAACGAACTTCACTCGCAAATAAAACTAGTTCAAACAGCAGCACTGTTTGTTAGACAGAATGCAATTAACATACTGCATGAAGGCATTTTAACTTCTAATTAACTCCACAGTATTTGAACTAAGCAGTAGTGTCGGAGAGAGATGAGATGGTCAACTGGCCAACAGATAAAATTCTAATTCAATTCTAAAAGGTTCTGATGATAGTGGATTATACTTAGGTACCTTCCCTCTCGCTTAGAGACAGAAACAGAGCCAGTTTCCAAAACATTGTGGTTTTCCTTTTAAACAAAGACAATGGAAAAAGACTAGATCACAAATAATTTTAAGTAAAATTCTACATTGCAGAATATCAAAACAGCACCACTAGACCTAAACTCTGCACACTGAATAAACTTATTACAGAGGTAATGATTTCACTTGGAAATTTGCCAACTTCAACCATAAAGAACACCTTCCTCTAAAGGGTTTTTAAAAAATAATAAAACTATTGTAATTAAACAGTGAGAATAGATTAAATAAAACCACATACAGAAACACATCATATTCTTTAGATAATACTATTGTCAGAAAATTGAGTATTCATTATAAACCTACAATTTAGGAACTACAGTTAACGTTTTGATAAACCTTCATGCTAAGAATACTGTGCACATTGTGCAAGAAATACCTATCCATTATTAAATACCTGTAGATCTGCAAATTCATGAGGATATGTATCCATCCAGTTCCAGACAGCCTTCTCCAATGAAGTCATAAGCACCAAATGTGCAGATTTCTTCAATAATCTAAATTTCTGAATAGATTCTAAAACAGAAAATAAAATAAAAATCAATTTCCTATGCAGTTTTAGACAAAAAGTACAATTACATATGAAACGGAAGTAACAAAAAGTAGGTATATGCAAAATAATCCTCAAAATTATCAATTCCTTTTTCCAAGATTTTGACATGACATTAAAAGACAATGACTGGCAGACAACTTATTTGGTACAAATGAGAAACATGGCCTCTCAAAAAGAACATACTCTCTGATTAAGAGGGAGGACCTAAGAGAAAGGAACTAAAAGAAGATGGAGAAAACTGCATAACAAACTTCATAATGTGTACTCTTCATAAAATATTAATGGGATAATCAAATTGAGACATGAGATGTAAAGAGGAATGTAGCACACATGAGAGGTATAAGAAATGCATATAGCTTCAGCCAGAAAACCTAAAGAGAAGACATGGAAGACCTAGGTATAGATGGGTAACAATATCAAAATGTAACTTAAATAAATAAGTAGGGGAGGTTGGGAACTGAATTAATTTGGCTCAGGATAGGTTCCATAAGAAGTGGGAAATTTCTTGGCTAGCTAAGCAACTATAAGCTTCTTAAGGATTACGCTGCATTAAGTTAGTAAGTTAGTTATTAAGATATATTTTAAAAATACGATAAAAAATATTTGTGCAGAGGTGCTAACCATTTAGTAATCGAGTCAGTCTGTTTACATCCACATTAATATACTGAATCAATTCAATATCACTGTAGTCTGGATTTTCTTCATTGCATGTGCTCAGCTCTTGTAACCTAGAGGAACAGAATACTTTTATTAGTAAAAAATATTAAATATATTGTTACTGCCTATTTATTTTCAAACCACATGACACTCACCTTGCTGATATTCTATTAAAGACTGCATTGAAGAAATTCAAGCTTAATGCAAACAAAACTTTACATGCCAAGTTTTTTAATTGCAGTACTGTTGGATTATCATTTTGAACATCTGCAAAGGAACAGTAACATAGATCACACTGAAAGTCCTTGGCTACAAATCTAGCTAGAAATTAAATTAATGCAAACTATGAAAACATGAGCAGATGTTCTACCAGTGAACACCTTCATATTACATTATACCAAACTTCCTGATAATGGCAGTTAATTTCAGCAAGTAGCATGAAGTAAATGATACAAGAAATCCAGATTTATAAAAAATAAGCAAGAACCACGTTTCACTGGATATTACACATTTTAATTGAAAATAATAGTGTTATCTACTTTTGATGCAATGGGTTTGACTTAATTTCATTAATAAATTTATAGTAGCTTGGCAAATGATCAGAACAGTACTTTTTTGTTCACATCTGAAGCCCACATACAAAACACTTAGATAAATTATACAGGAAATCAGGTTTCTTAAAGAAGTGAGTGGGTTGGTCTTATGGGTTGTAAATTGTAGGTTTTAGACTTAGAGGAACAAAACACCTCCACCTTCAGGGCTGTATGCCAATGTTTTTGAAGCCCACTTCCTGACGTTCACTTTAGTGCTCAGTCTACTGATCACTGTTTTTGTGTAATGTACCAGTAAGCGATAGAATTTGTAAGCTTGATATCACTAACTTCACCTACAATTTTGCTGGCTTAGAGTAGATATATATATTATACTTGACTGAATAAACAGATACAGTTGTATTCATTAACACAAGCTGATATAGTGGCACATTACAGGACTCAAAGTAAAATTAAATTAAATACAGTAGTTTCATTTTAGCAACATGGAAAACAAAAATTTTGAGTGTGTTATGAATAGTGTGTAGACAAATGAAAATTAATTCAAATTGAAATAACAAAAACTAACATGAAACAACGTCTGAATTAATGCATATGTAAAGAATGCACAAAATGATATACACACAAATTCAATACATGAAAAAGAATTTTTAATAAATTAAACCACTGCATATGTCAGAACTGACAATTAGTGAATTAGCAAATCTAGTGTAGGTGTTCAAAATGGCCATACACACAGCTGACAGCAGTCAGCAATTGACTGACAAGTAGTCATCAAAAGTGTATATGTGTAGACATCATTGTGGGACACACTGTATATACACTTTTGGGGAAAGGAATGGTGCCAGGTCAAATAAATTTCCAAAAATTACAGTTCAAATATGACTGCTGTTTTAAGAATCATGTATCACTTTACCTGAAAAAAAGCAAAATCACCACTTCATCCTCAAGTCTGTGTCTTAACTGAATAATCATATATGTATACATTTTCTAAAAGATCAATACACTTGACTGCTGAGAATGATCAAACAATTATGTTTCCTGAATTTCTAGGACTTACTTCCCTTTACCCTGGCACCGCCAAATTTCTGTAGGCATGTGTACATTTTCTGCATAACTTGTACCTTATCTCCAGCACTTTGGGTTAGAAACTGATAACCAAGTCATTCCACTTGGTTTGTTACTACAGTCTGGAGCTATGAACCATGCAAAGATTTTACAAATCTAGTCTCTAATTAGGATGTGTACATTACTTATTCTGTTACACACTTAACCATACCACTAATTATCACCAGCCATCTTATTAAACAAAAAACAAACACTTGAAAAATAATGTAACGGTGTGTGTAAAAGTGACGGTAAATATTCAGTGTATTTCACAGCATTACTGTTTACAGAAAATAAAGTTTGTATATGTGTTTTCTATCAACTTTCTGGACAGCATATTCCGTTGAATGCTGTAACTGAATGACTTGGAATTTCCTAAACTTAGGCACACTTAACCCTTTGAAGTCAAAGCTTGTCTAAATAATATTTGAAAAATTCAGTTGTAGGTTCTGAGGTTCCCACGGTGGTGAGTAAGAAGATGGCTGTCTTCTAGATTGTAGCACCACACAGTGTGGTAAAAGTTTACCAATGTTTCAGAGGTCCTTGCTGCCTCAAGGAAAATACATCATATCTTCATCACAAAGACCAACTGATTAATGCACTTTAATGAAATAATCACTGTTTATTCTGATTATCATACAAAACCCATAAATACACACTGTGGGCAAAATGCAGAAGATATAATAAATTCTGCTTGGGCTACCAGCCATATAAGGTGGTTTAATGAAGAGGATGAATATGGTTCTCCAAACAGTGTTTTCTTCATTAAACCACCTTACATGGCTGGTAGCCCGAGAATAATTCATTATACTGGGTGCGGCAGAGGAAACGCATGTTTTTCGAATGGCTAGTACTCGGCAAGGAGGAGGGTGGGGGATTTCCGCCCCTTGCTAGTAGACAGCTTAGATGATGCAGTTTCTGTAGCCATGGCACCGTGGACCCGATATTTGTCGTTGAAAATTATATCAAAAGTGGTGAATCCATAATTGCCGTTCATCTCCCGTTTTGGTGATATCTCTTGGCCGCCTCACTCCCCTGACCTGTCCGTATGTGACTATTTTTTGTGGGGTTACCTCAAATCAAAGTTCTACAGAAACAAAACACGCAACATCCAGGAACTGAAAGATTTCATTCACCAGGAAATCGCTACTGTGGGGGAAGAAATGTTGGGAAGAGCAATGCAGAATTTTGAGAAGCTGCATCAGTGCGTACAGGAGAAAGAGCATCACTTGACAAACGTTATTTTTTGGAAATAATTCAAAAATGTTCAACAAAAAACTGCATTGTAAAAACTTTCTTTTTGTGTAATTAAATTTTTTTTAATTGAAAATCAACTGAGTTATTGTTATTTGAAAAACATGCGTTTCCTCTGCCGCACCCTGTACTTAGTTGCCATGAAAGCTTTAGATCACACAAAAATGCAGAAGAGTTGATGATGGTTAAAGCAGATGGAACATACAGTTACCACCAGGCTTTAAAGGGTTATGGATATCCTGCTCATTTTAAATAAGCTGTATCTGTTACAGATAAATTTATCCCTGTGCATGAGCATCATGCCAAGCTCTGCACATTCAAGACATCTGTTAAGTAATTGTCTTCATGCTCCAACAGCTTTACACTCATGGAAAGCCACGGCTCACATGTAAGAGAAGACTGAGTGGAAATAATCTGGTGGCAAAGAGAAAAATTCATACCTATTTACAATACTGAATGAGCTAACCCACCTTTCAAACAAAGAGCAATATTGAACTATATTATGAGATTTCAGGTTTTCACAACAATGAGAGTGAAGACTACATGGCGCAACAACCCAGCAGACAGCCATCTTGAACTGCATAATTCTTTCTTTCTTATGATGTTCAAAATTTCCATTTAATGCAACGTGAACTTTACACACTTTCTTGTTCTAATAATGAAAGCTTTGACTCAAAACACACAGCTTGAACATTACTGTGTACACACACTTCTATCGCAGTTTGCATTCCCTTTGTTCTCATTCACATAAAACATAACCAACCAATGAACTGACAAATCTCCCGCAACAAGAGTTTAACATTCATCGCTTCTTCAAATCGTGCAGTGTCTTTGGGTTGGTTGCTGAGACATTTCTCTAAAGTGTCCAAAACTATGAGCAATGACTCATAGCAGTTGTATTCCATATCAGGTCCGAGAGGTCGTGATCCTGACACTACGAAGAGAAACTGAAACAAAAGACAATGTCACTTTGGAACACATTCATAGTTTCAATGCAAGATAATTAACAACAATCAATTTGTTTCCTTACTTCAACGATCATTTCATTTTTTTCATGACCAAAAAGACATCTTACTGTTTGTTTGAACAGTAGTTTATACTAACAATGAATCCCTGGTATGTAACTGGACAATCATGACATTACAAGAGATAATTTAAATTTTAAACATTTACTAATTTAAATAAAACATTATTCTGCTGATTTTATTTATATTAAAATGAAAATATATCAGTTAAAAATGTTTATGTTCCACTGACATCTTAAGAAACATCAAATAAGTAATCACTAGCTAATTTTTACAGTACCTATTTTAGTGCTCAGCTTATATATATGAAAAAAGTCACTACTTACAATTTCTTTGCTACTGCCTAACTAAAATTTTGGCCCAGACACATAGTCCGACTACTTGTGATATGTTTACATCAAATATGGGAAAAGAATTAACACTGACAGAATGTCTACAAAATCACAGATGACAGAATAATTTAAATGCTCTTGTAGCCACTGAAATTAATGTACTTGTATCTATATTAAAGTCAAATGTACCTAATCACATATTATATTAAGTCTGTGTCTTGAAAAGTCACAAAGATACTTTATGACCACTCTTAAAAATCAGACATGTTGATCTGATTACAATTTACATCATGAAGTATGGAAAGAAAGGAGAATTGCATATTTATATCAAAATGACTTTAAATTTGCATGTGTCTTAGAGCTTAAAACTACTTCATACTCAATCATTATAGCCAGCCATTCTGATTTAATTGCAGTTTTCAAAAACAAGAATGGGAGGAGGGAGGAGAAAAAAAGAACTACATATTCATGTGTAAATATTAACAAAAATTCACTTTCAGGTAAGAAAATTTATTAAATTCCTTACCATTTCATTGACACGCTGTAATATTTTTGTAAGACCAGAAATGACAAGTGAAAAACGATATCGGCTGATTTGAATTAGACACTTCTTATTTTGCTCTTCATTTACACGAGAATGGGTCGTCTGTGGTCCTGCACGACAGGGCAGCTGAAATCAAAACACAATACAATGTATATATTTTAATTGTATGTTACATAACTGTATGGGTGTAAACTTTGAGGTTTGATTTGTCTAAGAGATTTTTTTAAGAAGGTGAGTCATTAATCTGATGCATTTATTATGGTCAGCTAGTCAAGAAATTCCCTGCACTTTAAGGAACCTTAAGTTTCATCAGTGCATTCTAAAAGCCTGCCATTCAGTCCTTATCCTGAGTCAAATGAATCTAGCCACACCCGCAAAACCTGATTTCCCTTCTATACATCTTAATACTATCCTCCCACCCACATCTATGTCTCCTGAGTTGTCTCTTCCTTTTACGCTTTCTAACCAAAATTATGCATGCATTTCTCATATCTTCATATGCACTAATATCATCTTCCTTAACATAAACAACTACAAATTATGAAGCTCTTCATTTTTCTCCCAAGCATCCTGATCTTGAAAACCTTTAACATTAATCATACAGTCCTAATTTTAAGAAAAATAAAGGGATTATGAGTGAAATTGCTTTAAACTGCAACAAAGTCAGTCTCCATTTAACATGAGAGACCAGGTTTCACACTCATAAAAAAAATATATATAATTACAATTCTGCTACTAGAAACAAGTCATACTCACCGACGTGAAAACCTCAAATGTTACAAGTATTGTATTTGTGCCATGACCTGTTCTACATCCTTGGCTTAGGCATATGCAGGATCTATGAAATGTAAATAAATTCTATTCTATTCTGCATATTCCATAATCATTTTTACACAGGAAACAGGAGAGCAAAAGATTCTGAACTGCATGGTAGCAAGCATTCCTCAAATTTAGTATACTCTCATGAATGCAATTCTTATTTTTTAACATCAATCTCAAATATGTGAACTCTGCCATATTTTCAAAGGATTTATTAGCTACCTTTATACACTGATTATGTCCTGTAGTCTTGATGAGACAAAGAACATGTATGTACGTACTTAGTTCTCTCCATGTTTACTAGTTTCATGCAATTCTCATTCCAAATGTCAATTTGAAAATAGCTTCCCTTCTAACTATTGCACTGACATCTAATAAAATGTTCATGTGATACTTGAGGAAAGATATAATATATGCTCTTGTGCCTCATAAAATCTGTGCTATGTAACATTACATTTATCTTCAGTTGGTGTATACACAATCAGAACAATATCACACCAACGGCCTCTTTAACTCTGCATCTACCCTCTCAACAACTTATATGATCCCCTTGTGTACAAAGAAACCTGTACCTAAGAGATGATCAATAATCCTATCTCCATAGAAGAACATATAATTCTCTCCCAGTACAGCATTACCTTGTCCCATCCAACTCACTGGAGTCCTAACAAATCTAACTTACATTTTGCAAATTCTCTTAACAATACTTCCAAAAAGTGTGACCTATAAGAACACCTGGCATTCCAAGTTCCAAATCTCATTCATTCATGTTCTTCCCCCTCCACAACCGGTTGGCCCAGCCCATTCATAAACAAGCTGCAAATTATTGATTTTTTATTACAGCCCTTATAGTAACAGAAACTGAACTATTCTCAATAACGCACACGTCATGTTTTCAAAAGCATCACAGTACCTGCTCTTCGAATCGTGTAATTAACCACGAGACCCACTCAACCGGCTTCTGCGTCCCCATAATACGTAACCAGACCAAACAATAACATACACTATCACACTCCCATAACTTTTACCGCCATTTTGTAACTGCTCCTCTGTAGACCACGGATAAGCTAGCCAGTTATCACAGAAAGCATCCATGCCTGGGGGAAGGAACGAATACCAGAGACTTACAGATATTTTTGTCTGTGATAGTGCTGGCGCTCTCATTCGTTTCATTAAAATTGTATTAAGCTACTAAATTGCCCGTCAAGAATGACTAGAAAATCTGAAGTAGTAAATACACAGTGAACTTATGGGGATAATATGTATAACTGTGAAGATTTATGTCTTCAGGGTTGTTGCGCTGTGTAATCTGGTCGATGTTTACCAACGTTTCAGAGGTCATACTGCCTCCGTCATCAGGGCGCGATGAATTCATCGCCCTGATGACGGAGGCAGTATGACCTCTGAAACGTTGGTAAACATCGACCAGATTACACAGCGCAACAACCCTGAAGACATAAATCTTCACAGTTATACATATTATCCCCATAAGTTCAAAATCCCTTTGTGTAATCAAGCACGAACTAATAAGCACTATGCTAAGAGATCATAAAGGATTTTGGTTATTATTCACGCATCCTTATGCTACTTAATACAAGAGTGGTTTCAGATGCAGGAATTTGGTAACTGTAATATACAAAAAGAAACCAAACAAACAGATTTAGAAATAGTTATTGTCAAAAACCCCAATACTTAATCAAAATTGTACCAACGAAGATATTAAGGGCAGATTATATTCCGAGAATTCTTGATACTATGTAGTTTTTCTTCCGGTCAGTTACCTAGAAACTCTGAAATTAAAATATGCAATACTAATATTACCTGTTGTTTGTGTGGGTGTGAATCTTGGCATTTTACATAATGGGACAAGCACAGACAGAGTATTTTTATAAAGGGTACTGTGAGGAATATTTTGACCAAAATTAATTAAGAAAATTGCAAAATAACATCCATAATTTGCATTCTTCACCAAATATTATAACGATTAACAAATCAAGTGGCATATGTGGAAAATGAGAAATGCCAACTTGGAAGATTTACACATATAGATAGGTCTTCAAAAAAAAAAAAGGGCACAAGGGTGTACATCAGAATTATATAGCTGGAGACAGGAACAATTATGACAGGCTCTTGACAACATAGTAAACCTTCATGGAAAGAAATGTCTTGACTAGCCAAGTGACTATTGGCTTCTCAGGGACTGTTTCACTGTATTGTGGTGGAGCCCAAGGGCATGGAGTGATGCATGAGCCCACCCCTTAAAATATTAGATGCATGGCACATTCCCCCTTCAAACTTTGTAAATTATGTTCAAAAGCAATGTCTGTAAGAAACATCAATATATATCACTGATTCAGGATAAAATTAAACAAAACTGAAGAGAATTATGTACAGCACAAGCATAGACATTATGGTGGTTGACAGAACTTAGTAAAAAGGCGACTGCTATGCTAGAAGTTTAGTGTTTAAACACAACTGCAAAGACAGTGGTTTTGCTGAAATTCAAATACTTGCTGCCATCCTTTATTCAAACTCTCATTAAAATTATAACAGATGGAAAGCACAATCTTACAATGTGCAGATGCCATTAATGCCAAGTTTATGTAATTCCCAAAATTTCCTTACCTTGAAAAATTTATACTTTCATCTGAAATCCTTTTAAACAGTAAATGAACATTCTTCATACTCACTGCTGTGAGAACCTCAAGTCTTACATAGTAAATGAACAATTAATGTTAGTCACTTACTTCAGTGCTCCATCTGGATGGGTGAGGATGTTGAAATTCAAAAGTGAATGATTTATCTTCATCCCTTACCTACTTCCTTCCTTTCATCTATCTCCTTCACTCCTTTGTCTTATATTCCTTTCCCAAGTCAATTCCTGTTCCCCTTTCTTTTCCATTATCCTTCTACCATTTTTAAAGATGTAAAACTTTATAAAACTATTAGGTATAAACTGCCTACTATTGCCCATAGCCTTTATTAACAAACTGTAGCACATAATTACATATACTTTAAAATATGTTCTTTAAAATTCAGTGTGTTTATATGAGGGACACAAATATTAATTTCAGTAAGTCCATGAACTTTGGGCAGAATCATTTAATCCATATGGTAGATGGATAGAACTATTTCACTGATACTACACTTTGTTGTTTTTAATGCACTTATTAATTTTATTCAGAATATCAGCTTTTCATGAACATGAATAATCTTTTATCTATAGCACTCTGCTTTCATAATTTTGACTCACATTTCAGATCAGACATGTAAGACATAAAACTTCAGGTATGAAATATAGCCAATAACTAACAATATTCCTAACAACTTCTTGCACATGTGGATGCCAACAAGTGTATGGACATTGAACCTTAATTACTAGGGATAAAAGAACATACCACATGTATGTCTACATTCTTTGTTAAATAAGTATGTAATGTTTTCAATATCACATTTGACACTTGTCAAAAATAGGACCTTTTTGTGACTTCATACTTTAAATAAACATTTTGTCACAACTTTTATTTTTAAACAATGTTACAAAATGGATACAAAAAATTAATTTCCAAAACATAAGTACTACAACATTAGCTCACCAGAATTGTACACCTCTATTTCTAAATACCCAACTATGTTCGATAAAGAAGACATCTAAAACTTGATGTGGAAACTATATCATGCCAACATCTATAGTGACAGGAAATATTTACCGATAATGATACAGTATTTGCAGACATTATTCTATGTGTGAGATTTGAAATTCCCACAGTGACAATGTTAACACTGGTCTTCTGGGCTGTAATGCCATGTAGACTTGTAGGTACATACAAACATTTCATAGATTCAGAGACAAGATGTTTCTCCAAAACACTGGTGTCTGCCTAGAAGTAAACACAGCATAACAACCTAAGACCAACAATGACATACATCTACATGCTTTCCACAGCAACATTACACCAATTTCTTTAAACTTCATGGGTATGATCTGTAGACAATTCACTAATACAAATTTGCAAACCAGTCTTGAATATGTTTAGTACAAACAGACCAAAAAAATTCACATAGAAATCTGTATACTTGTTTTAAGGGTGCTGGGCTCTGATTAAAATTCTTCTCAAACAGATAAGTACATTACTTGAAAGATAAAAACATAATATGCTATTGGCCATTTAAAGAAAACACACACAACATATAGGTTTATGCTTTAAGGTCATACTTATACTTTTGTGCCCATACGTTACACAAACAGACTTTACAATTTGACACTTCGAGCCCTAATCTTTGATAGTCACACTAGTGTATTTTTGGCAGCACACTGCCAAATATGCTATTTGATATATATAAAAAACATATGAATACACTTCAGTCCAGAGGTATCTTCCAAGTTTGAATGGATCAACCTTATTATTACCAAAGTTTGTCAACAACTCCAAAACTTAAGGTGGGATATGTTTTCCATATAGCCAATGTCATAAAAATTAATGTTATTGTCTTGTTAGGGAGTATGTGAGAATTATTTATCATATAAATACTCCCTGCATTTGCATTATTAAATTTTTCTGTATGTAGCTGAATGACTTTGCTTCTCAATAATGACTGTGTTCCATTTACTTATTTTGTTAATGTTTCTGTCCACTTTTTTATTATATCTAATACCTTCTATCAATTAACATAAATGATGATAAATGCAGTGTACTTACAAATACATATCTTTCTCAGTTTCTCCCCCTCTAACGTGGCTCACAATCCTATAAAGCATTTTCTAGATTTCTTCAGATGGATATCTTTACTGGCAAGGAAAGTAAATACATAGCAAACCCCTCACAACTCAGGTAAATACCAAATTAACATAATGATTAGCAATGGGGATAAAGCAGATTAACATCCATACCATATATGTAATTAAATCTGAAATTAAATGAATCACAATTATATGCACTACATTCAAACAATGTCAACTACAGCAAGAAATTTTAAAATATTTCATTAATAAATAACTTGTAAGACTTTCTAAAAAAATTGCAGTTCAGACAACTGCATAATGAAATTAAAGTTGGATAAATATTATTCAACACCAGAAGCAATGCACTTACAGTCATCAACACAATTCTGGGTGGAGGTGAGGTGAGGAGAGTAAAGTTCCAAGATTCTCCTGAAACGATAAGTTATTACACGAAACGTGTCTTTTATGACACCACTGAAACAATCTATGAGATGAAAGTACCTACATTCATAGCAACAGAATCATTTAAAGGAAAAAAAAATGTATCTTTATTTTACTTTGTGTCTCTGAATACCTCCACATTGGCATTTTAAATGCACAGTACAAGTTCACCTGTCACCATAAAAGCCTTCTGTATTTTGGTGTCATCAGTCAATGCAGGTTTGAACTCCATCCTCTAGATTCTTTAGTAGTCATTGTTGAAATCCGGAGTAGCCAGTTTCAACAAATTCTGAAGTGGAAAGGGATACTGTCTAAAGTATTTATTCTTGATTCAAACTAGAATAGCAGATAAGACTCCAACAGAACAAAAAGGTCTGAATGAGGACACTAAGAAACACAGGAAGTAGAATATTTTGTCACATGACAGGCTGGGAGGGCTGTTACAGAGACTTATAAATGCAATGTGTCACTGACGTAAACTACAACCACGCAGAGTACTCCTGATACAGTATGAGAGCATCCACATCCTGATTTATTTTAAAGACCTATAATATATATATATATATATATATTTATATTTATATATATTTTTTGTAACATTTTAATATGTACACACAAATATTCTACTTTTACACACATATTCAGTCACCACAGTAATTCAGAGACTTAACATTGTAGAAGTACAACACAGATCATATTGGAATAAAATTTCATTCACTGAAAAATTTCCTATGAAATCTGAATTAACATAAATATGTACTACACAGTGATGTATTTTATAACAAAGGGATGCTAATGTCAAAGGAAATAATGTTTCAGAAGTAATTAACATTACATCCCAAGGGTTTTATTGAATACAATGCTTCTTTTATCAAGCTACAACATACAGAAGTATAATGACTTTTATCATGCCTATAGAAGTATCAAAATACATATTATGTTAAACTTAGTCAAACAGATTATAAATATATACATCACTTTCTCTATTACCTCATGATACAGATAAAATATTACAAGAGGCAACAAGACACAAAAAATAAAGGTAGAAGGTGCAACAGAAAACAAACAAACAAAAATTGGAGTTTCACAATGTGTTCAAATTCTACTGTCCGCATAATGACAATCAACAACCACACTGTCTGTATCCAAGACGTTCATATAAGTCAACAGAGACATAGTGTAGTGAGGCAGGTAAACATATGATGAGTATGCAACAAGACCAACAATCAACACAATGATACTATCTGTTCAATAGTTAAGGAACATACAATCTCTCACACCTTCTTTGTATCATATTTAGTGAAGATGGCAAAAATCTGTTCCTAATATTTAGAAAAATTGATTTGAACCAAATCAGATGGGTTGGCTTTCAAATTCACCTGTCCCTGGCAACGAAATAAAGCTAGTGAATTCAGTATAATACATAATTATATGATAGATCTCTCTCAAAATATATCATCACCATGAACTATGTAAGATTCAACTTAATTACCTGTTTAACTCTCTAGGTATAACTGGTCTGTCCTCTGAACATCTCAAATACCTTCATTCTAAAGGTTTACATTCCAGTGCTTGCACTGGTCATCATCATCGTCTGTGGTTCTACAAACCAGTATGAATTTTGGCAGCATTTTTTGGAGGTTACTGAATCTATTTAGATACTTGGTAGGACTCTTCTGACAAGTGATCAGCCTGTCACAAGACCTCTACCTGTACACAGGACATCACAACACAGAAATACATGCCTTGAGTGAGTTCAAACAAACGGTCCCAGTGTCCAGGCGCACAGGGCCCACACCTCAGACCGTGCGGCCACTGTGACCAGCCTGCTTGCTCTGGTATCAAGTCTTAACTCTGCATATATGTTGTAACCAATTCTTATAAAGCTCTATGTTTCGCTAATAATATTTCAAATAATTTTTATATGATATCTGTATCCTGTTCATGATAGTCTTGTACCATTCAACAAAGGTCAAAGAAATATTATAATATAGCTAATACTCGAAATTCAACAATATACTTATATTTTTCTGAAAATTACTTGCTTTAAAAATAAATATTTTTGTCCATTATATTATTTTTTGGAATATATTGTTTAGGTGAGACAGAGTGAAGGAGATAGACATTAATTAGTGTTATAGAGAGTGGGCCATTAATATTCATTATCAATCAGTTCCTTAAAAGTGTGATAATACAGAACAATATACTTGCATGTTATGATGATTTATTATATGCAGAATACTTTGTTTCTTAGTGATAAAATTCAGTGTCCAAACAAAATATTTAAGTGTTCATTTCTCACATATTTGCAAGCCTACGTCAATTAAAAATATATTACATCAACCAGGTTTTATAATTCTTCCCATAACACACCTGTGTTGTTAAACTTGATTTCAAACCTACAGACTCACTGGTATAATCCAAGGCTCAATAAGTTTTCAACCAAATCACCCTCACCCCCAATATGTCATGATTTTGCTCATATAAAACTAAATAAATGATAAGGTTATGAAAACAAACCTCAGTTGGTAAAACTTGACCCAGTGTTAACATATATATTCTACTTATTCGTTTCTTGGTTTCTATTTGTTAAGATCTGTAACTATCTGCATCACAAATTACTGAAATTAATGTTACCTTACACCAGTTGGCAAAAAAACTGCTGTCACTGTACTTCTGTAAATACGCAAAAGATCCAGTATCTGTAACATAACCTCCAACATATACAAAAAACTGGCAAACTTCTTCGCAAACACTCAAATTCTCTTGTCCCTTGGTACGTATGACGTATGAGTTACAAAACTGTATGTGCTTTAAAGGATACTAAGTAATTTTTTCTCCCAAGGTTCAAATATATATAAGCAGGTTATTAGTTCATATTGGAGATACCAATATGATAATATTTTCATTACTTTGTCAAACATGTCAACTTCGTACACCGTCTAAAATACGACTGAAGGAAACAAACTCAAATGCCTTGCAAGTCACGTAGTAATATTCTCCTATCAATGGTACAATACTGTGACTGACTCTGTGTGTGTGTGTGTGTGTGTGTGTGTGTACAATAACAGTGTTACCAATCATACCAAATTACCTGGCAGGTAATCGGGTATACAACGATTCTGTTTCTTGTACCTAACAAGATGCTTAACGAAGCAAAAGGAAACTAGCACCAAGGTGTTGTGGTTTTAGTCCCATCTAGAAGGATATTATAAAACTAGCATATTCCAAAGTGGTTTGTATAACGCGCTCTTTTGATGTGGGAACGATACCCGAAAGACCCCTAAAGCCTGATTCACACTAGTCAAATAACTTAAAATCTCATGTATGGCGTGCCAATGTTGGTATCACAGATAACCTTGGTATAATCTGTATAACCTACTGAACAGGAAACTCTGTTTCAAGTTTACCAGCGTTCCGCAACCTTTTCTCATCTGCGGCATCCTAATTTGTCAAAGGCACATGACGGCACAGCACAAAATTTCTCGTCATGATGATAGGGTATGAAAGTACATGTCCTGAATATGCATCAACATATGAATCCTTGCCTGTAAAAGTGCAGTCATGAAAAAACATCACATGCTGAATTAAAGTATTTATGATGAACCAGTGTGTGTGTGGTGTATTACGAACTCCAGTTTCCAAAGATACGATATAGCCTTTTGCCTGTCTATAACGTGTGAACATACTCGTAGCACACAGGTTGCGCAACCCTGAAGAAGACACACAATCGGGACGCAAGGGGATCTCCAGTCTTGCCGAACCTCCCTACAGCCCCACCACGAATGGCCACATTGTAGACGTCACTATACGCACACACACATCAATCTTTTGTATACGACACGAAGTACTGTTGGAGGCATATTCCAAAGCTGTGAACGTAAACACACACGTAATTATGTTTTGAGACACTAATTATATTCTATTTACGTCATTTCTTTCTTTTTTTCATCTAGTTTTTGTCGACCTCCAATTGTGCAGCCCTAGTAGACCGCCTATTGTGCCAAATAGTTAACCGGGAGCGATTAAGATATCTATTCAACATTTTACCTGATTTTAAGCAAAGGAAACAGCAACTTGACAAAAATCTGCTATTTGATTCTTCAGTTAATGAGAGAAAATAGTTTATGGCAAGTACTTCCCATCTCTTACTATAAAAGTAAAGATTACAATGCACAACGCTGTAAGTGTATTTACTTTTCATGGGTATGAAATTTGGTGTTCAATTTTATTCTTGCTGCTTTGTGACGTAACTTGAATCAAGCTGCTAGGCTTTAACCGGATATGACGAGTAAAAATTCAGTATTAATAACTGGAAACTGGTACAGTACAAGGGGTCCGCAGTGGCCGTTATCTGAATCAAAATAGACCTTACGCCTATTTTTGACTAAAGAATTTTTGTTTCAGGCTTAATTTAATGCAAATCTGTCATTTATATTGACATGAACAGAAAGAATGACTGGCGAAAAACTTCCCTAAATCTTTCGCAAAATTACTTTCATAATCCATTGTTACTTACTTACTTTGACGACCCGTTCTTCAAGTGCCTAAGCACTGCGGGTCCCAACTTTTCGTTGGCTTGATCTATAGACATTCGGTAGGACTCCTTGGACGGGGGATCGGCCAGTCGCAAGGCCTCTACCTGTACACAGGACACGCGGACAAACATCCATGGCTTGAGTGGGATTCAAACCCACGGTCCCAGTGACCGCGCGGCCACTGAGACGGCAATCCATTGTTAATCACAAAGTAAACTTCTGCTAAATTAATGATCTATAAATGGACCACATCTATGAAATCTAATATTAGGCCTATTAATATAATTTACGTTGTCCATATCAAACATGAATAAAAACTACAGCAGCAGTTTTTAACTGGAATAAAAACTACAGCAGCAGTTTTTAAATGATTGCAGGTTTATTAAAACTTTTTTTTTACACTTTAGGCAAATTTCATGTTTATTCTAACTATTCATCTGAGTTATTCAAATAAAGTAACAGAGTAAATCTACTACTTTTGGATAAAACATTTCTGCAATCTATCTAATGTTTAACGACGTAGTCTAAACTATGTGCATGCCGTCAATTATATTGTTGGTCTTTGAACGTACATTATCACCATATATTTAACATCGCAGGTTTTCAAAGGACTTGCTTAAATGCAAAAAATATTTCAATTAAGTTTGAAAGAACGTTCCTGAGTCATCTTTATTGATAAAAGGAGCCCGAAACATCTCTCTACTGCAACGTGATTCAAAGATAATTACACAGGCATTAAAGATGTAACTACTATACCAATATGACGTTACATTAACGTCGATTGGAGAGGCTTAGGCCTTTAATGTCCTGTTAGGTAGACAGCTACCAGAATTATGCCAATGGACACTTACAATACCAAGCAAACTGTGATCACGTTATCTTTGGTACAAGATTAAATTTGAAAATACATCTGTGAATTATTCTAACGTACGACGAAAATCTGCAATGTTAATTAATATTGCAGCTGGTACTCTGGTGTCATGCAAGGAGAATATATTGCTTCCGAAGAGTCTGCATGCCAGTACATTGCTGGTAGTTCTTCCTTGAACCCTGAAGCTGTCAGGTCTTCCTGTTGATTATCAACTACCGTCAAGCCGTACTGTGGATGCGGAGATGTCGTGGGCATGATGCTGTAATCACTGGATCCTGGGTACACGACACTGCCCTGCAGCTGGTACGTTGAGGGCAGAGACTCGATGTGATTCACTGCCCTGCAGCTGGTACGTTGAGGGTAGAGGCTCGATGTGATGAGGGTAGTAATACGGGTCCCGAGTCATATCTGGCCATGTGATTACACTGTGCTGTTGGGCGGAGAATCGGGTACTGCATGTATCTACAGTCAGGTCGGGACCTATCTCCAGCAGGGTCTGTAAATGACGGATGTACCGGATAGCCAGTCTGCAGATAAACAAAATTGAATTCCACAATGGAGCGGTGGTCTTGCTTAGTGCAGTTTTATGATTTATCGTAGGCGTAAACATACTTAGATGAAATCAGAAATACTTTAAATGCAACGAATTAACGGATGGTTTAAAATTGAGATTTGCCCCCTGCAATAAGACAGTGACACCTCTGGATTAGATGTCATTAAAATAAAACTGAAAGTCTTGATGATGCATAACATTTATTTCAAATAGATTATAATTAATCACAGTTCTAGTTACCCTCTAACACAAACATTGTAATCGTTGTGTTGGCATGTAAAATATATTATGAATTGCTCATGTGAACTTGCGCTGTTCTTGCAATCACCCACCCTCTAACACAAACATTGTAATCGTTATGTT
Organism: Zootermopsis nevadensis; assembly: GCF_000696155.1. Next base: position 692,956 of record NW_019059851.1, on the reverse strand, counting down.
GCCATGTAAAATAAATTATGAATTGCTCATGTAAACTTGTGCTGTTCTTGCAATCACCTACTTTTCTGGATTTAATATTTCCTCACCTAAGGGACTCGATCTTTGACAGTTTCTTCCCCGGAGGCTTGCATAATGGCAATTTCTCTCTCAGTTGGTCGAATGCTCGATTCATGTCTCGCATTCTCGTTCGCTCGCGATCGCACGCAGATTTCTTGTAGTCTGCGGATACGAACACACGTCTAAACATGATTATGATATTTTATTTTATAACGA
>NW_019059851.1:678011-691906 GCF_000696155.1 Zootermopsis nevadensis | reverse complement strand
CGCAACAACCCAGAAGACAGGAATCTTCATACTCACCGCTGTGAAAACCTCAAATCTTACACGAGTTTATAATAACTTGAGTTAAGGATTTGGAAGGAGCCAGCCACCCTTATTGTAGATCTACCTATTAATCCTCATTCGCCGAAAGAAACACTGACATACAAGAAGAAAAACACGCAGGTAACCGAAAAACCGGCCGATAGTTTAATCGTAGTCGGTTACCTTCCAGAACGTTTCTCTACACCAACTTGTTGGTTACTTCAAGTAAAGAACGCCTAAATTGCTTATCATTATCATGGTTAATCAAGTTCTTCGCCAAAACGTAAATCACGTTAAAGCCGGGGACGAAATATTCATGTTAACCTTGTTGGTCTTCTACCAGACGCTACAAACCAGAAGACAGTCATCTTCGTACTCGCCGTTGTGAAAACCTCAAATCCTGCCTGTTAATCGAGCAAACACTTTGAAAAACGAAAAATAATGTCTTGCTTTCGTGATACTTCACACACTTGAATACAGCAAAACCGATAAGATGAAATGTATTGTTTGTCAGGTAGTTGAGGCTTCAACTCGTCGAATGTTTGCGCAGGAAGAGACGCCCTACACTAGACTTGAGGGAAGGAGGGACTGCATAACATTCCAAGCTTTCACGTTAGCCAGTCTTGGGATGTTAACAGTTGCATGTGTGCTGACTTTTGATATTAACTGCGTTGCATTTGTTGCACTTGTGTGACATGTTGTGACTTGTGCATCACGGATTTCCCCCCTCCCCCTTAGGGATTTGGCCATCACTTTTGAAAAATATCCCATTTTGCCACCGGTTAAAACCAATTTGAGAAGAACACAACCTCGTTCAAGTTGAGTAGAAGCCATTCTCCACGCGGTATTGGGTAACGTCTGAATGGTGACCAGATGGCTCTCCAGAGATGCGTTGCGTTCCGTCGTCACCGCCCTCACTTCTTGCGGAACTATGATTCGTTCGGCTCCGTCGTTTCGGCCTCTGACTGCTTGCAGAGGCTGAAACTCATAACCATTTCTTGCGTCGCTGCAGGACGCAGAGAACTCGATGGCCGCTTGGAGACGGGTAGAAGCCTCTCGACGCATTACAAAGACGCTGCTATCAGCGGAAGGTGGGGACTCGTTGCTGGCATCTCCTACGGCGTCTGCCGCGATTTCTTGGAGACTTGACTGGTGATCATCACCCGACAATCCTATCACGTCCATCTGAAGACAGGCGTTTGCAAACGATATCACACTGTCGAACACCTAACTAAACAAACCTGTTCTGCACATCTGGAAGTAAAAGCGCGGTTTGAGAATGACATCAAAATGGTGCTTTAAAGCAGACATGATATTTCTTTTTGGTTTTCCAAAATACTTCCAGGCGAATGCAAATAAACTAGCTGATAGACAAAATAGGTGAGGGCTATTCCTTACACGTAGGCAACCGTGCTTGTTAGGCGCTAATCACGCGGCTTAGGGGTTTTCAATTCGTGGGCGACATGCGGTCAGCCTATGTATTTTCGCGGCAAGCGTGTCATAAATATACATTAACATCCTGCATGATGACAACTGGTAACCGCCTGAATTAAATATTTAATCTGGAACGAATACTTAATAAAAATAACAAATCGCCTAATACAAATCAACCACGATTGGTGCATTGCCTCCTACAAGAAAGGTTCAGTGGTATGTTAGTAGGGAAATTCTATCGAATCAGTAGTCATTAAACCTGATGACGACGAATTGTCACAGCCCAGATACTACAAACGATATCTCAACCTCCTGACAATGGCACGAATTCCTTGTAGGCCTAACAACGAGAGGTGACGCGTGACATAACACAGGCTACACCACATCTTCTGTACTTTATTGTCTCTGAACACGCCTGAAAATAGCACGAGCATATCTGGGCAGAGATCACATAAATATTTATGACCTTCATTTAATTTAAATGTGAATTAAAACATACTGGTATTTTTTTTATAAAATTGTAGACTAATTCGGGCAGAAGTGTAGTATTTTATGAACTAATTGAATTCGGGCAGAAGTGTAGTATTTTATGCACTAGTTTCGTTTATAACGACCTATTTTTGAGAAATAATATATTGATAGTTATTTACTCTAAAAATATATTTCTATACGTTTCTGTAATTGAATGAAACCAATATTTTTTAATAATTCAGCACTGAAGCTACATCAATCTTTATTGATAGAATGACCAATCCTGTCAGTCGCTCCTGTGTCATTGTTGTTCGGAGGTAGATCTTTATCGTCATCGGTTACACACTGAGAAGTATGTTGCCAACAATGCTCAGGACCATTAAGATAAAGAGTGGTAATGTGAACACACAGTATGTGATCAATCTACCGTCAACAATGGCATTTTATGGAAGACATTTACAAATTGTGGTTTACTCTCCACACGTTTTTATTGAAAACTTTCTCAATTCCTTCTCCATTGCTGTCGGTCTCAGATAGAAGTACGTACACATGGCAAACTATGGCAATATAACGAGAAAATGCAATTTCGTTACTTAACAGTAAAGGTGTCAGAGACGCGAGACCCTGGGCTGTCGCCCATCCCCTTCGTCTCCATTGCTGTGAAGTCTCCTTCTTTTACTTTACGTATTTATAAATACCGAGCAGATTCCAGTAAAGACAGCATCCTGGATTTGAATGCGGAAGCACCCAGTTTTAATCTGGTCGAATCACCGACTACGATGACTAGAATTTTCGTAGTCTTCCTTGTTTCTTCAGGTGAATTCGATATAGTCACATCCGCTTCGTGCTTATTTTTCATTCTCATTTGACTCAATATGCATTGGAAAAAGCATTATTAGCTAAGTACATTAAAATAAACAAAGCTTGAAGAATTTCTTGAGTAGTCTATATTTAAACACAGTATTATCTTACCAGATACTGACGGCTAAACAATTCATCAAGCAAAACTGCAAGTTCTTCCTTGGTGATTGATAATAAGCCTATATTAGACATGTGGCTTAACTATAAAATAATGCGAAGTATACGATGAATTATAATGCTTAGACAATAGAACTGAACCTCACAAATCGAAATCCTGTACTGGACTGACTTGTGCACGACAATAGTATGAAACACAAAAGGGATTACCAACATTCGAAGAATTAACCTACATAACTTGCGTTGTACGTTTGAGTAATATTACAACGGAATTTTTCAACACTGAGATACTCAGTTTCTGACTACACATTATTGTTATGAAAAGGATAAGATTTTATTACCAACACAGTTCCTACTTTAGTGCTATATTTGAGATCGCATTTTAGTTATGTTAGTCATACAGTTCGCTAGAAGGCCCATTGAAGGAATCCAAAGTTCAAAACCAAACAACCAAATATACAACGTTTTATGTTTTAAACGAGATAGGCTTAACTTAAATTAGATCACGACCACTTCTCACAAATATTAATAAATAAATAGGAAAGTCGGTTGTGAGTATGCTAGACGAAACTGATTCATGATCGTATTATATAGTGAGCTGTGGTATTAATGGCGACGAACTAATCAAATATTCTGCATGAAGGTAATTTAAATGTGTTTATTTGCCTAGATGCAGGGTGCGTGGTGAGATTTTAGATTCTTTCGGCGGCGACTATGACTGTCTTCTGGGATGTTGCGCAGTTTAATCGAAACAGGTCGACAATTCTGATATGTTTACCGCCTTCACCTTTAGGAAGATCATGGCAGAAGACAGACATTTTTGACCTAAACCTTCTCTTAATCGAAACAGGTCGACAATTCTGATTTGCTTACCGCCTTCACCTTCAGGAAGATCATGGCAGAAGGCAGACATTTTTGACCTAAACCTCCTTGTCATATGTTTAAAACGAAATGTAGGCTAAATATTAAATAATAATCTTGAATTCTTCCAAAATATAACAAAATTAAAACTTCTTTATAGGTACAAATGTTAATATGTGACACGAAAACGGTGACTTTAATTTCTGTTACTTCGATCAATAAAAAGAAAGCTGCTGATTATTGTTGAAAATTAGGAGAAGTGAGAATTTTCGAACATCATGGGTGCATAGTAGACCTACCTCCTTGTGGTGCACCCTGGGCAACGTCTCTGACGGCAAAATGGTCTACAAACTTGGCAAAAAAGGGTCAAAGATGAAATTTTATGTACCTGCCATTTGACACAAATAAATAAACAATGTCTTACTAGAATGATAAACTGTCATAATTGTGAGCTCAGTTTTGAAATTACAAAGGTTCATTAGATACGGAGGCATATATTTTGTATGAAAGAGGGGCACCAAAACAGTTAATTACTTTACAAATATATAAGTACATACAAAATTTCTGAGCCTTTTTTATCCACAATTTTGACAACGAGAATGTGAATAATTTTATTGAACTCACAGTATATTTTGTGTAGCGTGTACTGTTTAATATTTTGCTATAACTTCTAAAATGTCTCATGACTTATTAATTAAAAACAACGCGAAGCTAAACTGGTTGGGCGACTTCACCATTACGTTATTAAAGTACTGTTGGGGCATAGTACTGTTATACCCCATGCTTCAGATATCTCTAACATTAATATTAAGTTAATTATATATAAAATTAATACCTCTTAATTTTAGGAAGGCAGCCAAACACCTAGTCAAAAGACGCACTATATCATCCGACGAGCGCTAACACATTTCTATATTCTACTACTATCTTAATTTTCGTTCAAAATAACAAACTATAAGCTTACATTTATTTTTTATGAATCACATACTGTAAAATGAGTCTACATCAACGATGACGATGATCAGTAAAACAAAATTTTTCGTTTCGTTGTTACAAATTTATAAAAAAAAACCCGAATTCTCCAGTTTTGAAATCGTTGCAACATGAAAATAAATTAAATTAACTTTATGACAATTAAACAGGCATCTATTATCTGCAACGTAACACATGCCTCTAATCAGTATTATAATGCAACTGAAAATTTGCACATGAAGACTTTCATTTACTGTTTTAAATCTGAAATTTATGGCAATCATTAATGTTAAAGCTTACCTGTAGTGATGGTCTATTGTTAGAACTTATTCCGTGAAATGTGAAACGAAGTTTCGTAGAACATCATCATCGTATGTTGGCCTAATTAATTGTTTCGATGCTTCATTAGATGGTGACGAGATGGAAACTGATGTGTAGCAGACCTCGCGGTGGATTACAGAAAAGTCTAGGACGTGGCGGGAGGCATGGGGAGGGTAGTATTAGTCCCAGGACACACACAGCCACCTGACCTACGTTTTATTTTCCACACAGTCTGTTCCTGAATATTTCTCTCAAACATAACTCAAAGACCCGGATAGGTGCTGAGTCCTAAATAGTTATCGATATATTAATTTAATTAAATGGAATATCTACGTATAATACATTTGGGAGGATAATGTTGAAATAGATCTTAAATTAGGTTGTCATGGAATGGTCTTGATGTTGAGGAACAGAAACTGACCTCATGGGAATCAAACCCCGGTTGTTCGGACCACCTGTTCATTTATTAAAGACAGAAAATACAATAACTTGTTTGAAGATGTGTGAAACTTCAAATACGTGGCGCAGACATATCTAAAATTTAAATTTGTTTCTTGAAACATTAACTAAAAAATATTTTTCACTCAGATTCACAAACCAACAATGCTGTTGACATAAATGGTACAGTCCATTATTAATTGAAACTTAATTCTCCGTAGCAGGAAGGACGTTTGAAGAGAATGCTGGAGCGAGTATTTAGTCCTACGACAAATAAACTGGGGAAAAAGAAAAAAAGTGTATAATTACTGGTGATTGAAAGACAAAGATACACTAGGAAATTTTACATAATGATAAAATACGAAATAAATAGCCTACATTTCGTTAGGGTTAATTAATAGAAACGTAAACTTGGAAGACAATGAAATATAGGCTATAAAATGACAAGAATAACTGAAATTATGTTAGGTTTAACTGGTTTGAACTGCCTCGCGTTTCATTCCAACAGAAAATCCTGGAAGTGATGCCACGGGCATTGGAATTTCAGTTGAACTAGCCTACATCAGGAAGTTATAGATCCATCCATTGTATTACTACATATTAGAACGTTCGCAAGCATCGATACAAGAAATTGAGTGCATTTCCTTACATCCGTAACACCTTAAAAAAATACTTCCAGATGTAAGCTGCGAGTCTTTTAAAACAGAAGTACCTTCATTAATAAAATCTTCTGGGGATAGCAGTTAGTCGCCGTGAAAGCTTTAGATTGAAATTTAATTTTGAGAGTTATTGTAGCAATATGATACCGAATAAAAACAGAAGTACATCTACAGCCTATATTGAAGCAAACAAGCTTCAATATCAACACGTAAAAGCTCAGTAATAATTAAATGTAGTACCACAACCAATTTTAATAATCAACAAATTATCATTCTGACCATATTACATAGCCTAGTTATGGGTTTCGTGTGATTCTCAAAGTAAATAGCGATTATTTCTTTAAACAGGATTGACAGCTGGATTTTGTGATGGTGAAGTGCTGTGGTTTCTTTGTATTCCTGGCTGAATTTATAAATAAATATAGACAATAGATTTTTCGTTTTAATCTATATGTCTATACTTCTTTTGCATCTACGGCAGAAAAAAGAAAATCCATCACATTATCTTTTCCGTACTTTTCAAGGACTCTGCTGCATGGTGTTGGTTACAATTTCTTGGCATGAGTTCTTAGAAAATTGGAGTGGGGTAGTGGGCTCTAAGAAAAAGGCATTGTTCTCGTAAGTGTAAGTATCCAATATCAGCATTACATACATCCTGCAAATTACTGTTAACTCGACTAACGGGTATCAAATTTGTCTCATTAACTGTAGCTCGCTATCGAGTAGGATTTCGTGCAGGATAAATTGCTACTGCGCAAATTCGTTTGCAAAAACAATACGGAAGTTCATTTATAAACACTTAGTACCCCACTGCATGTTTTGAATATTCAATGATGATATATCAACTATGGGGATTATAAGTAGTGCCGAATGATGATTTGTTTGATTATTAGAAGATGGCTGTCTTCTGGGTTGTTGCGCCGTGTAGTCTGGTAGAAGTTTACTGATCGCCCTAATGATGGAGGCAGCAAGGTCGGTGCATGAACCCAGAAGACAGCCATCTTCAGACTCACCGCAGTGAAAACCTCAAATCCTACTGCTTGATTATTTATTTGTAGTTTATTTAACGTTGTTGGCCCAGGACAGGGTCCGGTGGAGGGCTTTGGTTAGTTCGGCGATGAACCTTCGGGTTTGGTAAGCCATCTAGTTAGATTATTTAAAGAAGTTGTCAGGCGATTAATGAGTAACGAATTGGGAAGGATGTGGAATGAAGTTGTAGTGTCATTCTTTAAAGTACGGGCAGGTCTATTAACCCATAAATTGCCTGGAAGGACTAAGGAAAGACACGTAAACCCCAGTCAGGGTAGCAGGTCTCCGGCGAGAGATTTGAGTAAGATATGTCCCGAATAATGTACGAAGTAAGAATGCCAACCACTCGGTCGTGAAGTTAGATCGAATAAGGAGGTACAGTGGGTATGTATTTGAAGGTACGTGGTAGTCCACTACGTTTGAGCATTCGCCGGGACAGAAATAAATATCATAAAAAAATCTCAGTGGGTACAGCAGCTAACACGGCATAGATTCGAACCAAATTCCTTCCGAATTATCGCTCCAACAGTGACCTGGGTTTGGTGCGTGTCACTATTTGAAATGAGACTAATAACCACGTCTTTAAACATCTAATCAACACCAGAAGACATAACATTCACATTACGATGTGTATGAGTGGATTTCTGGACATTGTTCATCGTCCATTGTACAGTTTTCTGAACAGAGCGAAATGTTTCGGAACCAGACTTTGGTGAAAATATGGTTTGTACCAGAGCCAATTCAGATGGAACCACTAGGAATACCTAATGACTATACATGTCTGTTTTTAAGATACTGAAAATGGAAATTCTTATTAACTTCATATCTTAAATCACCAGAATAAAACGCAACAGTAAACAGTGCAGGCAACATTAGAATCTCCTATCGACACTTGCCGAACCCCGCGCTAGGTTGTAGAGCTACGTAGAATTATTTTCGACTTAAGGAAAAAGCTGTAATTGACGTTAGAGCTGCACCCATCCTTGGCACTCCGTGTTCGATAAGGTACCACGTCACGTGTCGGTATTACGTATCGTTTGAAGGGAATGACAGAATGATTATGAATCGTGTTTTGTCAGTGTCTATGATGAATTTTAAACTATTTCTTCAGATTTCCCCTAAGAGATTTGGGAACGTTCCTTCTGAATGCGAATACGAAGGTAAATAACATATTTATTACCTGGCTTGATCCACGCTGCTTATTTACACGTGTCCGAAGATTTGGCGAGCGTTACACTTGTCAGGAAAACAATTCGAAAAATTATTCTATAAGTAAAATGAAATTTGAGGTAAAGATGGTGTTTGAAATCAGTGCTGAGAAGAACAGTGATCTAAAGAGAAAACAGAGACTTTTATTTATTTATCGGTTATTTAACTTCCTATAAATATCCTAGATTATATATAGCGTTGAATGATGAGATTATTAATGAACAATAATATTAAAAGACCGTAGAAGGATGCAATCGTGGCCTAATTTAAGGTACTATCCCAGCATTTGCAATCAGAGAGTTAAAAAACCCACAAGAAATTAATGAGAACAGCCCGTCTCTGGGCAGATAATTTCAACCAGGAATCTCCTGAATACGAAGTAGGACCATTTTGTTTTTGAATAGAGGAATAGAGAAAATTTCATAATCATAAATTTTATAATTTGCCATCTTCACGTGTCCCTAGTGTCGCCAGTAGTATGAAATGTAAGTGTAGAATGCAGATACGGTACTCGTCCAGCACGTCAAGTAAAGTTGCAAATATCAAGTTTTATTGAAATTCAGGGAGTACTTTTATACGTTTCATTAATTTCTTATATTTCATGCAAAGATCTTATGGACAAATGGCGTTACAATCATAATTAATTTAATGTAAATCGGCTAATTTGTACAAAAAAGACAATAATAAACAATCAACATACGACGCATTAGGCAAACCGTGATCCACACATTCTAAACGAAATAAAGTTAAGACAAATATTAATTGGAAAATTGCTTAGCTACTGACCCTGTGACACATAAGCCGATGACACAATGTTGCTGTTTATTGTGATCATTTGCAAAACGGTGCAATGTGATTCATGTTATGCATTTCGTTAGCTTCGGAAGCATAATATCATTTTTTACTCCGGGAGGACAACCACGGCCCCAAAATTTTGGCCATTGACTATAACTGATCTGTGCTGCCAACATGGAAATTAAGCATGTGATCGACATTCTACAGAAAAAATTGGCTAATTAATGTAATACCCCTACCATCAGTTCCATTACTATAACGTTTTAAAATATTCTATGTTTAAATAGGACAGTGAAATCTGAATAATAAGTGTAGAATGCAGATACGGTACTCGTCCAGCACGTCAAGTAAAGTTGCAAATATCAAGTTTTATTGAAATTCAGGGAGTACTTTTATACGTTTCATTAATTTCTTATATTTCGTGCAAAGAGCTTATGGACAAATAGCGTTACAATCATAATTAATTTAATGTAAATCGGCTAATTTTACAAAAGACAAGAATAAACAATCAACATACGACGCATTAGGCAAACCGTGATCCACACATTCTAAACGAAATAAAGTTAAGACAAATATTAATTGGAAAATTGCTTAGCTACTGACCCTGTGACACATAAGCCGATGACACAATGTTGCTGTTTATTGTGATCATTTGCAAAACGGTGCAATGTGATTCATGTTATGCATTTCGTTAGCTTCGGAAGCATAATATCATATTTTTACTTCGTGAGGACAACCACGGTCTCAAAATTTAGGCCATTGACTATAACTGATTTGTGCTGCCAACATGGAAATTAAGCATGTGATCGACATTCTACAGAAAAAAATTGGCTAATTAATGTAATACCCCCACCATCAGTTCCATTACTATAACGTTTTAAAATATTTTATTTTTAAATAGGACAGCGAAATCTGAATACGTGGATAAAAGCGTGAAGCTTTACGTACAGAAAAATAAACCTTAATTTTTCTGAAGATGTTAATGAGATCAGACACGTCGTGTTTTCTAAATTTGAGTTTATCAGCTCACGAGCGGAACACTCTATTACATATTTGATGTTTCTTAATGGGCACCATCGACACATAGGTAGGCAAAATATTGGTAACAGTGCCTAATACCTCCCCTGACCCCTGTTTCATAAAAATGTCCCTCAACAAAGCAAAATACTTTTGGCAAGAAAGTTTCAGTATGTTCTTAGTTAGCCTACCTCATATGTCTACTTAAATATTTTCAAAATAAACTACTTTTTACTTATTTATACACATACAAAATGGAATGTATTCTTGATTTGGGGCAGATAACGAATAAAAAGGTTTAAATTATGTTTTAAGTGACATTAATCGTGAAGTAAGCAACACACTTGGGAAGCTCGTAATCCATCCCAATATCAGTCAGTACTCATCCCAACTGATAAGGATATTTATTGTTCATTAAAATGTATACGTGATCGGATATATCCTATTTAAGGGGTACAAAATTTGTGCATTTTATAAGTCGTTTTATTTTATAACAAATCAGCCATAAAAAGTAATGCGTATTAAAATTACAGTTCACATAATCCACTGAAAAATACACCATTAAAACCGGTCAAATTTTAGGCTTGCACGATATCACCCCAGGGAATGAAAAACTACAAGTTACTACACGGTATATGCTAGGTTACTTCACTGAAACCGATCTAAAAACATTTTAAACGTGATTATATCTGTACAGGTGTCAACATTTAGTTTTTCCTCTGGTACATATTAAAACACAAATTTCCTCAAGTCCTAAGGTCCCAGCCCCTCGTCTTGTTTGTACTGCAGCCTCTGTATCCGGTTTAATTGTCCTCTCTTCTCGTTTTCCTCACGCGAAGTATTTTTTCACGCAACACATGTACATCCTATATTGACTTACGAGCGTTTAATTAAAACGGCTGTATTCTATTATTGTGTATCTTCTCTCACCTGCTCATATTGCACGTCACACACTACACAAAGCAAACAGGTGCCTGAAAACGAGTGTCATACAGGGTATTCATAAAATAATGTCGATATTTCAAATTTAAATATCTGCGCTACTATATGTGAACGAACAAAACGAATTGTGAATTACAAGTAACAGAATACACTATTTTTATTTCGGGCTCATTATTTTGATCAGCATAATCTGCAGTTTGACATACATGTAGAACGTAATTCAGTGTTCCCATGTGTTCTTATGTATTCTGGGTAGCCGTAGCTTCAATACCATTCCTTTTGTACTGCTATAGGAAGCCAACTTTGAGGTGCACATATTATCCGTTTCAAAACTCCAAATTTCTATCCCCTCCCCCACAAAATACAAGTGTAATGAGACAGTGTGAACACAAGGACCGGCCTTAGGAAATATCGTGTCTGAGTAAACAAAATTAAGTCCCCTTCCCCGACCAACTTTTGCAGCATTAGCAATTTGTATGTTAAATGTCCATTCGTCGAAACCAACGCACAGTAATAAAAGTAACGATAAACATGTTTAGTTTTTTACGTCGCCTTGTGAAAATTTACTGGGTTTTGCATGTTCTTTCCTACGCTGTGGCTCTTATGCGGCGATAGAACGGATGATTATCAGTGATAGTGGGGAAATTAGAAATTTGGCAATTATGATAACGAACCGCACTGCAGTTTTCGTAGAAAGACTGAGAAGATCACAAAATAGTCAAAGCATCAGGTATCCTTCGAAATGCGAAGCTGTTACAGATTGGAATCGCTAACCTCAATCCGAAATTGCAAGAGATGTTTGAATAACGTAACTAACGTTATCAAAAATAATTATATTTTAATCAAAAAATCTCTCGGCCAGTTCGGGGAATAAACCATCAGATCGAACGATGTAACCCCGTTAACATAGGCTCCGGGTAGCGCTGCCACAACCCATATTTACCCTTATGGAGGGGGAAACTGATGAAAGAAACGCTTACATTCGGTAACTGGGCGTCTCTGGAGGTGAAAGAAAGAAACGCTTACATTCGGTAACTGGACGTCTCTGGAGGTGAAGTAAAGCTAGGAGGGTCGCAAATCGTTTGAAGCGCCTGCCTTCTCAGAAACATTAACGGTAACTTTTTTAAAAAATCAACATCCCACACCTCTACTGTGGGTGCAGCGTGGCTCGCTCCTCACGATGTTACCCAATATCTAAACGATCCAGTTAGGCTCCCTTAACATTAACATCATTACACACTGACTGGTCGGGAACCAGATTTAAGTTGCACAATCAATAAGTCGCTCCCATGGCTTCTTCCAGGTGGTTTCTCTTCGGTCATCACAGTCACAGCTGCCTCTGGTGCGATCCTGTGATGCGTCGCTCCTGAGTTACTGCGTACGTCCCGTCCATCGTACAGGAATCTCTCTGAACCCTTGCAATCCTCAACTTAAAATCCTGTAACCCTCCAATGAATAACTTTTATTCTTCCCCAATTATCCAGTTACCTACATATTGCATTCTTGTGGCTGCTTGCAGAAGTCATTAAGCACAATCTTCAGCTTTGAAAATAAGAACAGGAAGTTCTTCCAAAACGATGGTTATCTACGTAAGAATCCCCACAGCTCCACATCCCAGACGAACATCGTCATCTTCACCGCTGAGAGATCCTAAGTTTTCCACCTGTCTTCAATTCAGTTCAATTCTTGTAAAAACTTGTTCGCTGTACACCACGCCTTAAATTTATTTTATTGCATGATCCAGTGATTTATATTATTAAGACTATAGGCCTGCACTGTAAAATAAAATTTGTGTTCTCATTGACAATTGTTTGCTTCGAATGTGTACTAATATTGTAACAGAAATGAGTAGTTGGCATTCAGGTTATTGAAACTAGATTTATTCCGTTCAATAAAAGTGTTTCACAGTTCATTAATACATTATTTGGACCATCATAAGTTACAGTTTGAATGTCTTTGCTTGTTGTATTCTCAGATTAGGTGTATGGCCGCAATGACCTCAAAATCATCTTTACATAATTTCCTCGTTAATTCTTTGCAAAGCAGATGAATGCTACCTTTCACCCACTTTATCTGTATGGGCTTTCAATTTCTTCCTATATGTAATAATCTCTACAACTATATTTTTAAATTTCAGTATCTTTCATTTTATGACCAACTACATATGTTCACGATGAGGAAGTCAGAACAGCATCTAGTAACCATGAAGGAAAAGCATAAAATATTTTCAGAACTTAGCATCAAATGACTGCTCTCAGCTTCATATTCTTGGTCTATTTGCACACATGTAACGTGCTCCCTTCAACTGATTAGTTAATTAATAACAGTCATTTAAGCTGCTATAATTTCATAAATATGATAATGAACGACAAATTTAAGGGAATGTTTAAAAAAAGACACAGAAACCTTCCAAAGATAGATAATGAACTGGCCAGGCATGAACTGGATACTTCTGATAAAAGACATACTTTAAGTCAAATCTTCTCAGTCCTCTGAACTTGTTCTGAGTGTGGCGGCTCGTGTGTCTGAGCAGTGGTAGTGCTGAGCAAGGGGGAAAATTCAGAATAGTTTTTCAACACATAACAATATAAACATTAACAATAACCACGAAACAGACTGCGATACAGAAACCACCCTAACACACGTGGCTCCGGGCAAGCGTGTTTACTATAAGAAGGCTGTGGTGACTACAGCCCACATACGCGCTGTACCAGTGAACTGCCCCTCACT
>NW_019059851.1:644570-667412 GCF_000696155.1 Zootermopsis nevadensis | reverse complement strand
ATCATTCTTAGCAGTTCATCAAAAGATTCACCATCTAGACGCAGAAAATTCAGAAAGTCGCCTGGTTCACTCACTCTTAGGTCATTTAATAAGTTCTCATGAGTTAACTCATATCTTTTTTTGAACCATTCCTTCATCCATCTTCGCTTTCTCCTTCTTCTTCAGACACACAGCCACAGGGATGGCCACACACGCAGCTTCTGTGTCACTTAACATGTTGACTGCACAACAATCAAATGTAAACTGAAAATCGGCAGCTAAAATATTGGACAATAATATTGTACGGTCTGGAGCACCTCGCAATATTATTGTGCAATAATATTGATCGTCTAGGGGCCGCTTTAATCTGCTGTTGTAGGGGAGATAATGAGAGGTAGAGTCATGGATAATTAGGCTTATAAAACCGAAATAAAAATTCTTTACAGTTCCCTAAAACACTTTAATAATGTCGATGTATCAAGAGATGTAAAGTGTTAGAATTATTATTCAGAATATATACCCCACTTCTTAGCATTCATATATTTTTATTAAGATTCTAGGCTACTAAACACGTTTTATTCCTTTAAAATTGTAAAATGTTAATTGCCTACTGGAATATTATTTTACTATCAATGATGCCGTGAAGATGCAGATGAAAACATGTAAATGTGATGAACAATAATAATAAATAGGAATCCCTTACCTCAAACGTTGTTCAATTGTAAGGGACCACGATGTCCAGCCGCAATGACGAATTTAATAAAAACCAAAATGGAGAGAGTATGACAGATTTCTTAATAATTCTTATATACGATAAGTACTTGTGATATTCTAAAATTGTCTAGTCTACGATGCACTACTACTACAACCGATTCACACCTCAGGTCTTTCCGCACTGACGAAAGCAACCAACCACCCAACCAAAAAAGCTAACTGAGGGCGGAGTCCTGCGCAAGCGCAAGCGTCGAAAACTGTGACGCAACAATTAGGAATCGAGCGCACTACGGTTTATTCAGGCAGTTATACTGCATGTATAAGAAATTAATAAAGAGCCTTATGGCATGCTCAACTAACATTGTTGCAGGTGAAGAAAACTACAATTCCAATTGCCCTTATTTAAAAATAACGCCCGGTTTCAGTATACTTGATTAATTTTAAAGATGATTTTTGAGGGTCCCCGGCGCTGGGCCAAAGAAAATGTTTCCTTCGTTCGAACCCCGGCAAAGATGTTTTCTGTTTTTCGGTTTAACAAGCACTAGGGAATAATAGCGCTAAGGCAAATTCTGTTTTTTTTCTGGGTAATGATTTGACTGACTAAGGTCACAAGCCCGAAAACTCTCTCAGACCCAGAAGATGAATTTGTATGAAAATGTCGTATTTCCCCTTAGTAAATACCGCACAATCTACTGGTCATGTGTAAACTCGAAGATGGGGTTTGACATTTCTTTACTCGTTCGCTTGTGGCTCGTGAAGAAGAAACATGGCGTAATTATTCCTTAAGACAAATGAGAGAACGCAGGAAGGTCGGAACTCTCGAAAAAGTGTCCTGAGTTCGATTTCCTTCAAGGGCGATTCCTTTAACTCCGAAACTAAGCGAGACAGAACAACGGCGCCAGGATCAGAGTTTCTCTGCTTCGGAGAGGAGATCACGGAAACGAAGGCCTCGACACTGGGTTCGACTCCTGACAAGAAGAATGGTTTCTGTTGACAGGAAATTAGCAGCGATAAAAGAACGACGCCAAGGAAAAATTCTTTCGTTTCGGAGAGGAAATTGCAGGATCTAAGGTCACAGACCCGAATACAGTCCAGGGTTCTAGTCTCTCTTAAGATGTTGAAGCAAACTATTTTTTGGACTTTATGCATCGTCAAAGGCAAAAACCAATAAAAATGACGTTTTTTTCAAACAATATAATAAAAAATACTGACATTCAAAATACCTTGCAAAAAACACAAAAAGATAAACGACAGATATCATCAGATAAATCAGATGGAACTGCTGCGGGCCCTAGCCAGTACCAACCATCCTCATACATACATACATCTTTATTACATTCCATGGATCCATAAGTTAGTCAGATAACAATAGGATGTAGAATAAGTCATAATAATACAATACATGTTATACAAATACAAGTCATACTATTATATAAATGTCACAAATACCAACAAAGGGTTCACATAAAGTTGAGATAAGTTACAAATAAACCCATCCATTATAAACAATAGATAAATTATGACTTACTTGTAAACATTACAAATTCATCGACAGAGTAAAAGGAGTGTGTAATTAAGTATCTTTTTAGTGCAAATTTAAATTGTGCCTTTTTATTTACAAGACTTGTGAGATTTGATGGTAGACTTTTGAAAATTTTGATCCCTGCAAAATATGCACTCTTCTGAAAACATGAGAGGTTGACAACACACACATCCTGCTGCTTAAAAATCTATCTTATGTGATAAGTTGTAATTTTACGTATGTTTAAGTTTCTGTTGAACACGGATTCACCTATTTTTATCAAACTTGGCATATTTATTCCTTTACATCAGGAAGAGAACAGGAAAGTGAAAACTCCGGATAGTGTCCTGAGTTTATTGGAACACAACGTTGGTGGCGCAAAATTTTTCATACGTTGGCTCTACTTATTTTTTCTCATTGAGACGTAATTACACCACCTTTTATTCCCACATCATTTGTTCCTTTGGTTTGTTCTGTTTAACAATGGAATTGAATAAAAATTTGTTTATTTGCATAACCACGGTAATCATGTTTAGATTGTAAATGGCCAATTTCTCTACACAGGGGTTTTCTATTGAAAGGCAAGTGTTCTCACATAATAAATTAGTATCTTATAAGATAACAGTCGATAACATCACTGGAAAACATTTAGGGAGTAAATGTTAACGTCGAATTGAAGTTAGGAGTTAGTTTTTATTAGAAATTATGACACTTGTGTCATCAGCAAATATTATGGGTTCTGTTAAAGTATTTCTTGTTTTTATTGTTGGAGGAAGGTCATTTATGTATATTATAAAAAGCAAGGGCCCTAAAACTGACCCTTGGGGAACTCCATGTGTTATTGTTCTCCAGTTTGAGAAAAAATTAATTAATTGTGGAAAATTGAATTACGGCGCATAATTTAGAGAAATATAGTAATTGTATCAGAACGTAGATTATGAAATTAAGTTATAGACTTTTCCGACTTCAAAATCAAACCCCTCCCACCCCCCAAAAAACAACATTATAATGTTTTTTCTCATTTCTCGCTGGAAATTCAAGCCACACCAACAAACCTACAAATTCAATTTGCCGATTTAAGAGTGACACAGTGTTATGGGAAACATCATATTACTCATCTCTCACTGATTTATACTCAAAATACTACCCCCCTCAAATAATCAGAAAACACAAGTTTAGTATCGTTTATATTTTGTAATAAGTATAGCCACTAGAAATTGTTCACATTAACGAATGTCATCGAATATCTGTCTCATTCCTTCTACCCCATAGAAGAATTTACTTCAACCAAAATTCTCAGCCATTATAAATATGTAAGCAATAGTGGTTCTGCTTTCCTGTATAATTATTTTTGCGGTAATGCTATAGTTAATTACAAATTACTGTGGCAGCCTTGTAATTTATATTTGTATTAGAAACATCTTTTGTATTTGTTCTATGCCATGTTGGTAGCCATTCCTCTGCACTCGTATGTGTGGAGAACAGTCAGAAGAATGTATATTAAAGGCTTATAAAACGTACCTTCCTATTTTAATTTGTTTTAATCCAGGGGAACAGCTAAAGGGGTATCATCATATCTTTATTTGATTTATGCATGCCACTTGCTTTGGTTATTTTGTCTTGACACTTTGAGAAATTAATCTGCTTTGTTCAGCTATGAACTTCTGGAAGAAACTGTACATTCTGAAAACTATTGTTGAGCCTGACTATGTAATACTTCATAACTGTGATTACCATTATTACAAGCACTGCTGCTTATACTTTGCTTACTTGAGATATGTCCTGTGTATGAACTTGGTATGGAGCTCCAAGAATGAGAATGTACACTAACATGAACTTTGCAATGGAAGAATACCAAGCTAAAATATAAAAGTTTGTATAATGCAGAGGTTAAGAATGAGTAGGAGCCATACCGCCTCTCCCCCCAATTCCCAACATGGCATGAAGTAGGGCAGCTTTATTTTACTTTACTGTACTGTACTTTTCAATGCCATTTGTAATAGGTACGGCAGAACCCTTTGTTTGACAGTTGTGGACTGACCGCCAAATACCAGAGTCACTTACAGGGGGACCCGCTCAATTGTTACCCTCCAGTTTGGCTCCAAGCTTGCTGTGGATCCTCCTCTGACTTCCTGGCCATAATGTTAGGTGTACACACTTGACCCTTTTTTGGAAAATGCAGCTTTATTTGTCAACGTGTAATGATAAAAATTAAATGTATTATGTAATACCTTTTAAAAATGTCTCATTCACAGTCTGATCAATAGCGTCCACATTCTTACACAAACGTTTGTTTTATTCTTCCATGGAGGCAGGGTCCTTCACATTGTGTGTGTGTGTAAGTAATATTGGAAATTTCCATTAGCACAGGAAATAAACATACAATCAGTTCCGTGTGTGTTTGGTCTGTCACCATGGAAGAATAAAACAAACCTTTGCATAAGAGTAATTAATGCTGTTGGTCAGATTGTCATTGAGACATTCTGAAAATGTGTTATGTAATAACTTAATGTCAGTCATAACATGTTCAGAAGCTAGTTGGGTTCCTGTCATTTTCAGACATGAATAAAGGAAGAAAGAAATAAAGAACTAAATGCAAAGACCTTAAATAAATGAAATCTGACAGACTCCATAGCCATGATATATATATATTTATTTATTTATATATGGTAGTAATAAAAAGGGGGGGGGGAATGGAACATGGGTCGGCTGCACCAGAAGCAAGCGTGCTACCATCTCAGCCATTGCTGATGTTGTAAAAATGTTATACTTTATGAGAGTATGAAGTAACAGCACAGAAAGACAAAATGAAACTATGTTTTTCAAAAAGATGGTGGAGTGTCTATACCTAGAATTTTGGCCAGGAAGTCAGAGGTGGGTTCACCACTATACTGCAAAGCCAGAGCCAAGTTGGAGGGTAACAATCAACTGGGTCTTCTTGTTAGTGGTTTGAGGTTCTCATGGCAGTGAGCATAAAGATAGCTGTCTTCTGGGTTGTGTAATATTAGGCTATGCAGCACCTCATTGATTGGCCTGACTGCTTAAAATGATCATGCCTGAATTATTTCAGGAGCAGTAAATAGCTGCCTATGTCTTGATGCATAGTGACATGAACTGCAGGAACATCTTACTAATACAGATATTGGTCACTATGAAACTGTCAGCACTGTCTGTGTCAATTATATGTAATGCTTTGCATTTGTAATTGTTTTTAACTTCCTTCATAAGACATTTGTTTTATGTTTGTTGTCTAACAGCCAGGTCTCTTACATGTTTTCAAAAAGACATTAACTGATTTACACAGTTGTTGCCCTTGGTGGACTAGTTGTTAGTATGCTCACCACTGGACCCAAGGTTTGCAGGTGATGGATTCTTAAGCGTAAAAAATCCCTTTGGAGGGGAAGTAAAGCTGGCAGTCCCGTGTCATAGATTTACGGGATGTAAAAGAACCTTACGAGCATGAATGAGATGTTTTGTAACCAAAATCAGTGGCCATTTCTCACCCATTTTCCTCCTGATTCTGTACTAGATGGTTCTAGCAGACAAATCAGAATTGAGTAGAAATTGTGCAGAGGCAGTGGGCTTGTCACTCACTACTCACAGATGCACACTTTGGACTAGGAAACCTCCCACATAAGAGGAGGCCAAGGCCCGACTCAGAGTGTAGTGCCACTGGATGGATGGATTTGCACAGTTTCGTAAAAACTGGTTCTATCTTCTATGCTGCTATTTGCAAGTAATTTTAAGTTGATTTACATATTGAAGAGAAGTCTTTTTACTTCTCACTGCATGTACTCTTGCTACTAGAATCCCCAATTCTGTTTACAACCATTTTCTAGTTGGTAGGCAGGATTTCATACTTAAGAATCATGGTCATTTGCAGTTTTGTTTTATTCTGAGAGAATTTGTTCTTAGGTAATTTCCTGATTATTTGTGCACAGTTTTTATTGTTAAATGCAGATATGTGTGAAATAGGTTTTCAAAGTTTTTCTGTGCTGTACTGTTTGCTTCATAAGGGGCGAAGGTGTTGGTTTTGGGTGGGTCTGCGGAAGATATAGTCAAACTGTACCTTTTCTCAGTGATTTATGTTCAGTATTGGTGTTATTCCTGCTCATTATTACAACTGGAAAGGAGTATGGATAGGGAAATTTATGAAAATTGGTTCCACAAGCACTTTGTTACAGAAGTTTGGGCTTTCCTCAAAGAGAATGGATTACCACAGTAAACATGGTTGCTGCTAGAGAGCGTGTACTGTCTTTCAACAGTGGCACATTGTTGTAAAGTTTTTGACCCCCGATATCATAGCTATTATGCAGACAATGGATCAAGGAGTGATTGCATCCCTGAAACAGCACTATTGGACTGACCTCATAACTCTTGCCAATGAAGATGACAGCATAATTGCATTTTGGAAAGAAAATGATGGTGTTGAATGCTATACATGGCATATCTTGGGCATGGTCTTCCATGAATCCAGTAATGCTGATCTGATCATGGAGGAAAGTTCTTCCTGATCTAGAGGATGATGATTTGCAAGGTGTACCTAAAGAAGAAATCAGCAATTCTTGACATGATGTGTGTTATGAGAAGTTCTGAAAATGGCAAAAAAAAAAATAACAGAGAATGGCTAATTGCAGGCTCTGTACTGCATGTCAAAACTGTTGTTGATGCTTGCACTAATATTGAATCTAACTTCAGCAGCATGTCTTTGTAAATTAAACGCCATTTATAATAATATTATTCTGTCATATTCTTACAATATGTAAAGGAATTATTTTGCCGTATTCTTACCACTGAGTTCCACAGTTCTTGAAATTACTGCCTGTGACTTTGCCCCTTTACTCTTACTTTCTTCTACCTTTCACAAATTAGTAACAGAAAATTATGACTTAAAAGCATAAACAACATAAGGAGTAAAACACAAACTGTACACTGTCCAGCAGTGTAATTTACCAATCCACTGTCTTGACTATCACCACTGTAAACTTTTTCAAGAGTACAGGGCAATGAAAATCCAGATATTATGTTTCAGTGTGATACATTTTAAGCAGTATCAAGTTTTGGTGATGACACAGGTTCTCTTATCTCTAATTTTTCACATCAGTTAATTTATCATAGTTTTACAGTATAAAACAGTTCCATATTGTCTCACTTCCCGCTCCCCCCAAAATTAATCACAAAATTAAATTCTGAAGCGCAGTTCTCAAGCCTGGATTTAAGCTTTACCTGAGGATGATGTGACTAGAGAGGTTGAGAAATCTTTATGAAGGGTGAATTGGGGTGTAAAAAATAGATAATGACTTATTTTAAGGCATACTGCAACTTGAATATAATGAAAATTTAAAAAATTGGGGATTATGATTGTTCTAATGTGTACACATATCTGAAAATAACTGAAATACATTAACTTGAAGACTGGGTCAGGAAAAAATTGGATATATGTGGTCAGTTAGCTGTTTTTAGTATGTTTAAACTGAAGTTTGTATCAAAACAAGTAAATCACATTTGTCTTTGTTACAATGTGTTTAATAGTTTCTAAATATTACCTGTCCTATTTATTAGCCGGTCTTGTAGGCAAGCATGTAATATTTTATAATGTTCTATGCATAAAAAATACACAAATATGACATGCTGTTCAGTCATTCAATGAAAATTCCAAACTGACAATGTTAATCAGCCACATTTTGCATAATTGTCTCATACCACTGTTAGATGTCTCTCAAAGTGACCTCTCTTTTGGTTTGTAACAGAATACCTGATGTAGCATTCTTGATGTGACTATTCCCATTACCATTTAATTTGTTAAATCTGAACTACTTTTCTGAAATCAACAAATGTAATTCACACTTCACTGGAACTTCAAACTTAGCTGCTGAATTCTTCTTTTTCCTTGGATGCTCAGGAATGTTTGAGAAGTAGCTGCCAATGTAATGGTTCATTGATTTTTAATTCTGCAGCTACTTATAGGTTTTTTAAAACTCTTATCAAGTCAGTTCAGATGTGGAAACCCCAGCAAAGAGAAGAAAGGTTTTGATTTTTGATTGACTAATGAAATTTGCACTGCTGTGAAATACATATATTTTGAATATAGTAGTGCTTTTGTACAGCGTGTTTAATCTTGAATGGTACTTTTTAATTTATTTTAACACATATCATTTTAATGTTTTCATATTGTACTGCTATAAGAGCAAAAAATGGAAAGCACACTGTTATAAAAACTAAAGAAAAATATTTTTAAAACTACTTGTTTCAGAGGTCAATGACTGAGGAATATTTATTGCATATTAGTAATTATAGACTAAAGACCTAACAATTCCCAGATGTTTATTGATAAACAGAGAGAACACTTATTGATGAGAACGGTTGTCATATGCATTTTGTCCACATCAGCTACTGAGCAGACTGCTGCAAGACTTAACCCTGTTGAGACGTTTCCTTCCTTGTCACCCTGTACCTTACCTACCATCCTTTCTGTCAACCTGTTCCCAACCTTCATTACATTTCCACCAGAGTGTGTCCAGGTCTTCTGCTGTTTTTTTTTTTTTGGGGGGGGGGGCTTTGATCAAACGGGGACCAGCCCCAGTCACTCTCTGCCTGATGGTCGCACTTTCCACGTCGCCTCCATTTATTTTGGACCAAATTGGGAATTGTATTTATGGATCGAAAACTGGGGGCAGAGAACCAGCACAGGTCCTCGGCACTGGACGGTGTTTCATTCTTTGTTAACTGTCAGTATTTATTCATATGACTGTTTACTGTTGTGTAATCCATAGGTTGTAACTCATAGTTTGTAAAATAAACGATTTGTCATAAAAGGGTTCTGGGCTTGGTGTGCCTCACGGTACATGGGAGATGTCTGACTGGAATCTCTTTTGATTTACCAGTAATCGTGAGGTCTTCATACTTTACATTCAAATTTAATTCGTCTACCAATGATCCACTGAGACACTAAGTAAAAGTAAAGCTGTCCCAATATATTCCATGTAGTCACTTGGGGGGAGAGGTAGTACAGTTCATACTCATTCTGAACCTTGACACCAGATGAGGTTGAGTGGCCACTGAGACACCATTGTAAAAAATATGTGTAAAGTTAAATTCAATAAACTTATCATCCCACTCAATCCCTGAATATATCCTTGAAAACAGGATTATGTAGGCAAGTCTATGGATAGTGCAAAATCGCAGTCATAAATTCTTAGGACTTATATCAAATAAAATCCTCAAAAATTAAAGGAAGAAAGCAAAATAAATCTCCTTCCATTCTCTCGTGCTCTGTACTCTATTTACTTCCATTAACGGTAAACGTACGGAGTACCTTGTTGAACAAGACATTCGTTATTTATCCATTTATCAATAACTGTACTTCATTTTTCGAGGAGTCATGAAAGTATGCACTACATCATCTGTAACTTTTGCTCGACGTTCCTGATGTGCAGTAATTATAGGCTGAATAACCTCAATTAGCTTCTTTTTTATTTCTCCAGTAAGAAGATCCCCATTAGTGTAATTCTGTAAAATAAAAAAATATTACACTAAAAATTACAACAATTTGGGGAAATTTTCTTTGGTTTTACTTATGCAAACCATCATCCAAGCAGCCAGAAAAGCAGAACCTTGCTTATAGGTGCTACCACTTCAGAAATGGTTTTCTTAACTTACCAAGCAGGCATAACATGATGTGTTCACCACAAACATTTATGACAAGTCATGCAAGCCATTATCATATCTTTTTCAGTAATAAAATTTTAATCCTAAGTGCCTTGAAGTATAGTCTGCAAATATTTTTCAAAAATCTTCTTACCAATTACGTTCTTTAAAGTCATCATAAGCAAAACTGTTATTTTGATGTAGCAAATTAAAGAAGCGTGTTGGTTAGTTAAGAAGAATCCGTTAGAAAACCAAACACTAAACCCACCCGTATTTTCCTTATGCGGAGAAGAGAGAGAGAGACAGATTTTATGCAAAAACAAGAAAACAGACCTTTTCAATTTCTTTTAGTTCTTCATCATCTTCAAGGAAGAATCGTAGGTACTGATACGAAATGTCTACTTCACAATTTCCTCCTTTTTCTCGATGCTCCTCTACTGTTGCCTGACCTCCAGAGAAAGCATGCTTATTTACCTGCAGACAAAGTGAGTGTACTCTTAGCATACTTTCTTAATTTCATTAAAATTTACCATGTCTATGACAAAAACTTTAGAACTCGGTGGAAAATTTTCATTGCATAGTTAGTTGCCAACTTCTCACTACAGTAACCTGGGTTTGTGCCAGGCTGGTCCAGTGGGATCTGTGACATTGGGACAACACTTTGTCCATGTTTTCAGTTTTTCCCTGTCAATATCATTCCACCACTGCTCCATATTCATTCATGTACCATCTGGAGGATAAACAATGAACGTGTGAGAGGTTGTAGTATCACTGAGATATCTTATCACAGTACAAGAACAACAATCATGCTAGGTTCTACCACCATTAGGCAGCATTTAGAAGCACTTTTATGATGGAAAACCCAGTCTGTGTATTTGGATGCACTCAAAAGAGCCTAAACGTTTTATGGAATGACATTATATCGCAAAAATTATATTTTACAAGTGCTTCTACCATTAGGCAGCTTTTAAAGTCACTTATAATATAGGTAATGAAAGCATGTAGCATGAGAATTTCATTGTTGTTTAGAAAAAGGGCATGGGAAAGTAACATGGAAAAAAGGAAAGTTAGTGTGAAAGGGAGGGAGGGAGGGAGGATGTTAAGGAAAAAGAAACAAAGGGATAAAGAAAATAAAGTGCATGAGGGATGAGGACAAGAAAAAAATCACTTATTTTAATGGGCCCTTTCCACTAATTTTAAAGAACTTTCAAAAGATATTAATTTCAGCTGGGGTACACACAATGGTTTCATATTTTAAAATGTAAGGTCATAAGTGCCTAATATATAGAATATCCTGAAGTAAAAGCAGAAAAGTGGTACAATGTTACAGCCTTCATTCCTGAAAAATTTGTCTCCTTCTCCATACCTTGTTCTTGATTTGCTTTGGTGTGTCTGTAAGAAAGATTGACGTATTAGAATCACTAGCAGACATCTTTGTCTGTGCTCCCTGCAGTGCTGGGAAAAATGAAGAATGCAGAAGTGCTGGCTTATGATAGCCAAGCCTTGGGGCCACATCACGTGTCATCCGGAAATATGGATCCTGCAAAGTAAAGTCATTTTTACAAGTACCATGGTCAAAAGGATAACCAGTTTTCCTGGAAACTAAATTCAAAAATTTAATGAAAATGGTCTGATCCTGCAACATTCCACATCATTTACCTGAAAGATCTAATGAGGGATGTGTAAAAATCTGAACTTCAACATTAGAAATGAAACATCAAAATGTCACTTAATTTTATAAACAAAGAATGAGAAAATTAATTCTTACTGATAGCAACAGCAAGGTATTTTTCTTAATACTGCTATTAGATGGACTTAGAAGGTATATCATTAAGATCAATTTTCATTTCAACAGCCATATTTTAATATATGACTCATCACAATGAATAAAGAAAAACAATATACATTTATTTCACAAGGGTCAAATTTTTCATAGCTGGTGAATAGTGAATAAAATATGCACAAAAAAAGGTTTCAGCCTTCAATTAAGTGGCAGTTCTCATTGGCTAGTATTATTCTTGAACCTCTATGGAAACACCATGATAACACTGAAGATGTAACTAGAACAAGAACATTTCTTTAAGTATAAATTTAAAAGTTTGAGTTGTTCATAACGAACCATAATGCAACAAAGAACACTTACTTTATTAAGGGCAGTCAATATTAAATTTCACAAAAATTGATTCAACCACAATTTTTTAACACAGAACTTGCAAAAAACTTAATTCACATTTTGAACTTGTAACTGTTTGCTCCTAACATTTCTAACAATATCTGAGACTCAGAGATTTGGAAATGACCCTTATAAATTATGTAACCCACATTTACACTTACCTGATCTATGGCACAGGGAACGAGACAGGGTAAATTTGCTTTTCCAAAAATGAAGGGAAATGAGCTCGAAAATGAAGGTGCAGCCTGAACTGCTGGAAAGCTAATCTTTCCAATTACATCACTGTCACCAAACCCAAATATACCCTTCACTTGATTGAAGGTGACACATTTGCCTATTTTAATCATGTTACGGTAAAAGGCGGGACACTGTCTGAAACAAATAGCGACACATTTCTGCAATAGAATTGAAGACTGGTTCACCTACATGTGGTTCAAAACAAAATTATGGATAAAAGTCCTGGACAGTATAAAAAGTGATACATTTTAAAGCCTTTATCACAAAATAAAAATTACGTGACACAATAAATACAAATGCTGATTAACATTTTAACAAATAAAATCTTTGTCATTTTAATTAATAAATGAAAAAAATTTTATCTTTGCACTACAAAGTGAACAGAATGTATGTTACACTGAATCTAAAGACACTTAATGCTTAAGAGTATATTTAACATTCTGAAGCTGTATGAATACCTCATAATTAACAAAAGAAATAATGATTAAGAATTAAACAAATGAAATAATTACCACAACCCTAATAATAAATTAGTAATTACAGTTTGGAGTCTCAATGTGATATATTATTACCAGATAGTAAGGGAAAGTTTCCTTCATGGTAATACATTATTTGCATTTCACTAAGTCAAATACCATGTCCATACTCATATACTGGATTTTTATAACCCTTATTATAAATGTCAGAATATAACCTTAACCTTTACCAAATGGGAACAAAGGGTTTGAACCCCTAAACTGCAGGTTTATTGGCTGGAATTCAACTCTGAGTTAACAGCTAAAAAATAGCATTTAATCTCCAGTGACTAAGGTTAACTCTTTCTATTGGGCCCAACTTAATATAATTTATTAATCCTAAGTGTAAAACACCTTTGTCTGAACCCTTTACAGTTCATTTTCCAAAAGTTGGTTAAGTCACTAAGCAGTATTTTTAGATAAATAATTTATTTATAAACCCAACTAAAACACATTACATTTTTTTCCCAGACAAAACAATGTAGGGAGGAAAGTAATCAAATTCTGCACTACAAAGTGAACAGAATGTATGTTCCAGTGAATCTAAAGAGACTTAATGCTTAAGAGTAAATTTAACATTCTGAAGCTGTATGGATGCCTCATAATTAACAAAAGAAATAATGATTAAGAATTAAACAAATGAAATAATTACCACAACCCTAATAATAAATTAATAGTTACAGTTTTGAGCCTCAATGTGATATATTATTACCAGACAGTAAGGGAAAGTTTCCTTCATGGTAATACACATTATTTGCATTTCACTAAGTCAAATACCATGTCCATACTGATATACTGCATTCTTATAACCCTTATCATAAATGTCAGAATATAACCTTAACCTTTAGCAAATGGGAACAAAGGGTTTGAACCCCTAAATTGCAGGTTTACTGGCTGGAATTTAACTCTGAGTTAACAGCTAAAAAATAGCATTTAATCTCCAGTGTCTAGGGTTAAATCTTTCTACTGGACCCAACTTAATATAATTTATTAATCGCAAGTGTAACATACCTTTGTCAGAACCCTTTACAGTTCATTTGCCAAAAGTTAGTTAAGTCACTGATCACTATTTACATATTAAACAAATTTGTAAAACATAGGTAGCTATGTGAATGTGTAGCTTACCCAATAAAATCAAAGTCAGAGAAGATGAATGTTTTCTCAACATCAAACCCACATGCAATAATATCTTTGGCATTTTCAAAAGCCAACCGATTTGCATCATCTAATTTCATATCTTTCCACAGGAATTTTTCATCATCAGTTAACTGAATGACCAGAGGAACATCAAATACATCCTGCAGCCATCTAAAACAACAAAACAATGAATTTTCAGAAAGAAGAGTCAAGATATAATGTTTCCACTCTAATTTAGGATTAAAATTCTCAGCAAATGAAATGTCTGTATGGGTCAAACATCATTAATGAATATGCTTACAAAGACTGTAAAACTTCAGCATTAGACTAATCATCAGTTGACAGCTTACTTGGTTATAATGAAGGGAATGAGATGTCCAACGTGCATTGAGCTAGATGAAGGGCCACGTCCTGTGTATAAATAGAATGGCTTCCCCTGTTCATACAATGTCAAAATTTTGTGCATGTCTCGATGTGAGAAAAATATTCCGCGTCGTAGCAGATGATGAATAGGATGGCCTGTCACCTTCTCAAATCTATCCAATAACTCATCATCAATCTTAGAACTACCAAACCTTTCTGAAATCAGAAGAGAAGTATAGAAGTTTGTTTACAATGCTGAGTTCTATATGGATACAGATAAAAATGGATATTTTCTGAGACACTGGTATCTGTCTGCCTTCAATATGACAAAATATCTCATCACCTTAACCAAATAATGGAGATAGATAACATTTAGCATAATTTGCATAATGGTACACTAAAATAGCCACCATGAATTATCTTCTATAGTCAGTTAGAATTCTCTTAAAAATGGTAACAACCATGTTCTTCCAAAACAGGAAAATGCTTTGAAAAATATGTCTCAAAGTATATGGGTTCAATAAAACCTGTTTAAAACACAGACCAAATTAACCATTTAAAGCCAATATGTACAACAAAGAAAACACAACCTATTTATATTTCAAAGATCAAATGATTAATGTTGTTTAAGGGAATAATCACTGTTTAACTCTATCATACTAAAGCTATACATACACTCTGCACAAAATGCAGAGTTACCAATTATTAAAGCAGGCTGTATATATAATTACCATTGGGCTTTACAGGATTAATTAGACATGAATTTTA
Source organism: Zootermopsis nevadensis (assembly GCF_000696155.1). Next base: position 652,357 of record NW_019059851.1, on the reverse strand, counting down.
AATTTGTTTTGTGGTCCCAAGAATTAAATGCTCAAAGATAGGAAGTTGTAGTCCTTTGAGATTCCACTCCCAGCAATGGGTTTCATTTGACTTAATCAACAAACCACACACACACAAAAAAGTTCTTGTTTTTTTTGGAGGCTGAATGAACGTCTAATACTTCATTTGCAGTGGATGGCAGTGAAAATATTTCAGATCAGGCAAATGTGCATACCAGTAGGGTATCTACACTACAAAGGAAAAATATGTAAATAAATAAAAAAAAATTGGTGGTCTGCAGATAATGGAAAATTGGCTGTGCATTGGTCAAACTTCGTTCAATGTATACACAGGTTAAGTTCTAATGAATTGAAATGCAACATGGAATGACGCAACCATATGTCAATTCCTTACTCCCAGATAATACAACATTTGTGGGATTTCTGGTTTTCACAGCAGCAATTATGAAGATGACGGTCTTCTGAGATGTTACGCCTTGTAGTCTGTTAAAGGTTACCAATGTTTCAGTGGTATTTGCTGCCTGCATCATCAGGGCAACTGATCTCTGAAACGCCGGTAAACTTCTGTCGGACTACACGGCGCAACATCCATAGTCATATTGACAATACATATAATATTACTTTCTATATGTGCATATTTTACTATGATACTTACTTATTAATTTATCATAATCTATTCCAGTTTCAGATTTGCTAACCACGTTCCATGGATTCACTATATCTTCCTCTTCTGTTCCACCTTTATCATTAATATTAAAATTATTTATATCTAACCGTTTAACTTCTGTAACAACCTCGTTCGCCATATTCTGGGCAGACAATAATATATTTCTGCTTCTACTCCGTATTCAAAATGACGTTAAACGTATCACCAGCACCATTCGCAAGTAGCAATCAGACCTTCTATGTAACAACAACATGATTCTCAGATGCTACGTTGTTAAAATCTGTACTCAGATGTCACGATCAGACTCTCAATTGTTTTCATACAAATGTATCGCGAAGAAATTTCCCAGCTGATTGCAGCGATAATCTGTGGTCACGAACTATCTTATTTACGCTCATTCACACCTTCTTCAATTCGACTGGCGCATTACTCAAGACCATAGATAACATCCAACATCTCCCGCTCCGACCGTTACTCGAGGCCATTAGCTCTCGCATAACAATCAATGATAATAAAAAACAGTTTTATTTAATAACGGTAAATTTACGGTTTTGACAAGAAAGTGCAGATGATGTTGATCAGAGTGGATGCTCGAACCTCGGACGAAAGTTGGTTTTCATTGTTGCCAAAATAAAGTTCGTAAATTGAAAATAGGTATATATATCATTGCAAACACCAACTTTGGTGTAGTACTTAACATTTTGCATGCTGTTGTAACAACTAGGCTCCACAGCCAAGCACCTGGAATTTTAGTTCTGTAATTATTTGATAGAGTCCTCAATTGTTCTTCCCCACCACAGGAAGTACAAGTCCTAGTGGCACAATTCAGAATCAAGTAGAATCTCTGGCAGCATACAAGTATGACTGAAATTAAATGGATTGGGGGATAGGGGTTCAGATCAGCATTTTCTCTCTGCAGGTCCACAATATGCAGTTATTATTCATGCTCAAAACATGCTCATTTAACATGATCTGCAATTGAAGATCAAATTCACCTCTGATCATGCAATGCAAACATGTCCTAATAATGCAGCAATCACATGTCTGCATTACCATGGCATGTGGAGTGAGGCATCCAGTCATATGGAGCCCAAACTTTACATTATGCATGAACTGTTACAAAGCCCTGGTCATGGAAACTAGCAATGGCTGGGGGTTCGTCATGCTGACCACACGTCACCCTGTATCTGGTTGGATGATCGTTCACCTCTGCTTATGCATGTGAACGCGAGGCCATAGGGCTGTTACGCCACGGATTATTATTATTGTTGTTACAAAGCCATTTTACACTTACATATGCTGCACCTTCATGAATTAGTTTTGATTCTCAGCATCATGCCACAATTTGCAGTACATTTTAAATATAAAATTCTGGGCACGAGTAAATTAAAATATGGGTTGAAACCATTATTTTGAAAATTATGTAAAAATGTTCTGCCCTTCCCAATAAATAAATAGGGTTCAAATGGACTAACATATTCTACTTACTGATGTTCATACAATTACATGTTTAGCATCTTTAATTCAAAGAATAGAGGGTTCTAGTTACATTAATACACACTTTATTTACTAATATACAATTTATAAAACTGAAAATTTTATGATGTGTTTGATAATAAATCAGAATTTAACAATCACTTCCCAGCTCCTGGCAGGAACTGCATGACTCACTGACAAACACCAACAATCATCACTAAAATTATTCACAGACAGTGCAACTGTGTTGAACATCATGTTAAGTGCTGTTTTTTGTTGTGTGTTGACAGTGTGATTTCTATATGAAGTGTCCTACTACAAAGAATTGGAGAAAATTTAATCTTTATAATATTATTAATAAAGTCAGGTCTACTGGGTCATTTTTGGACAACCAACATGCTAAGAAAATGCTGTGTGCTTACTTAAGTAAAACTAGAGGAAATATAATAAACTATGGTTTACAACCATAACGCTCACCTTGTCTTATCTCATAAAACTTTTATTCATCATGTAAACTGAAGAACAAAATCTACATAAAGAAATTTGGAAGTTCCTGAGAAGAATTTCAACTTATTTAAATGGTACAGAGAGTATAGGGACATCATTTTCAGAACCTCTCATAATATAGGTAAATGATTTTGTTGTTTCTGTGCTGTGATACTTGGCTCATGTCAGGAAAATCTCGTAAATCTTGAAGAAAAGCACCAACACCAGGATCCAACAGGAACGGAGAGTTCCTGCTAGGTGCTGGGAAATGACAATTATATGTATCACTGAATGCACTGTACTTATGCATTTTTAACTTCTTTTTTGTGGTAATACAAACACAATTCATTGTTGTACTGTATCTGCCTCATCCTTGGTGAACTGAGAACTGACCCAAGCAAGTCCCCATTTGAGGTTTGTCAAGAGGAATTTAAGAGCTTTAGTCCATTGTTCCTCTGAATTGAACTGGATCCTGTAACAAAATAACTTTTATAAATCTGTTTTAACAAAGAATCCATGAAGGCAGGCAACACAGGAAGAACTTGTCATTTTGCTCTACAGTTGACAACAAAAGATTACAAGAGTGATACAGTAATATTCTGTTATCTTCTGTTAATAGGGTCTAAGGTACGAAAGAATACACTATTTTCTATCATCACTAGTTAAATTCTGTGTGGTTCAATAATATACACTGCAGTATTTATGATTAAAAATGTTAAAATATATTTAAAATGTTAGGATCCCTCTGCATAAAATCAAGGCAGATGATCACCATCACTGCCATATTTGTGCTTTGGGAAGAAATCCATGTTATGCGTTGTCAAAGTTGTGAAGAAAAGGCAGGTGCTCAGTAGATGTAAATTTTTAGATGCTGTCATTGTGTTAACTTGTTCAGTGAGAGATTCTAAGCTGTAAGTTGTGAACTGAATACTAAGACATTAAATGATAATTTGTTGTGTAAATGCAGATAATAACAATATATAAGCTTTTTAGACTTTAATGTATGGAATTTATGTGTCAGGCACAAGAGAACATTAAAAGTTAGAAGATTATAAATTCTTTGATAGGTATATAAAGCTCATTAATAAATTATGGAGAAATGGTCTAGAATGGTACAAAATCCAGATATACCAACTGCAAGTCAGGTGCGAAACACTACAATAATATCATCCTTTAATCAATTTCTGTTTTTATCATGTATTTTTAACCTTCCTACTAGGAGCACTTTAAACTTTATCAACTATGCATCACTGTTTGTATGCAATCCAGCTGGCACAGTAGCGTACTGATAAACTTTTAACCCCTGAGGTTAAGTCTAGCTAACAGTCTAGTAGTCTAGAGATTTAAATCCCCCGCACCCATATAATTAAAGTTAAATCAGACAATTAAGGGTATATTATTATTTTTACTCCATGGTTCCAAGAATGTACCACTAACAAACGTGCAATGTAAAAGTCATTAAAATATTACTCAACTGGTCTATGCAATTTATTATTAACAAGATGCTGATGAGTCTTCAGATTTGTACCCTCTAGTTGGAATTATCAGGGTGTAATTTTTCTCTTCTGCCCATTCAGACATAAAAACAACTTTGATATGTGTATTGTTCTATCACATAAATACCACAACCATATTTATGTATATAAATATCACATGTTACAACCATTCACTTCCCAAACATCTCAATAAGGCTTGTCTTCAATGTTACCTCTGTTCTGCTAAATCCATAACTTATGTAAATATTACTTACATGGCTGTCTTCTGGGTTGTTGCGCTGTGTAGTCTGGTAGAAGTTTACTAATGTTTCAGAGGTCCTTGCTGCCACCACCATCACTCTGATAATTGAGGCAGCAAGGACCACTGAAATATTAGTAAACTTCTACCAGACTACACAGTGCAACAACCCAGAAGACAGCCATCTTCTGACTTACCGCCATGAAAACCTCAAATCCTACTTAAATATTACATACTTGATAGAGTATGAATTTCCAGTGGCAGAATCTTCAATCTTGCCTCTTTCCATGCGGTATGGGAGACAGAATCCAGAGTCACCCTTTTCAACTTCCTCTTTAAACTGCTGCAGACAGTCAAGGAATGCAACCATGGCAGCATCAAATTTTGTATCCCACAAAAATCGAAAACCACCTGAGCCATACAATGGTAATTCACGGTGTTCAGCCAGTACCTAGTAACAGAGGTAAACTCTGAAAGATTAATATAAAAAGAAAGTTAATATTATTATGAAATCATAATTCTGGAGAACAACACAGATTCACAGGCCATGACTTTATTTTACAGAATAATCATAAATGTGTGTGCCGGCTGGTGATTTTTATTCATCTTCAGATTTTTCCCATCATTACTGACAGCAATTTTAAAGTGTCGTATAATAATTCTTTTCTAACTAGATCAGAGGTTTCCATAAAGTTCCAGTATTTTTATACAAGACAGGTGAGGCAGCATAAAAATATAAAGACTGGAAAGTTGAAATAGGAGGAAGCACTTGCTACAATGACAGAAGACTTGGTAATAACAAGAAGTATTTCATTCATTGTACTCATAATTCTTTTAAAGCACATTCAGGCAGACAGAAGGAAGAATAAAAATAATCACTGGCTGCTAGTATAAATGTTCTTTTGATATACCAACAAACTTCCAATGAAATTGGCTGTCAAAATAAAACATAACAAATGCATTTTGGCCTCTATCAGGACACCATCAGCATCACATTTGTTAAACCTATTCAAAATCATCCTGTTTATTGCTTAACTATAACATTAGGTGCCTTGAAATTGATAACAGATAAGAGTGTTGGTAATTTTTGTGAGTTTTATTATATACATACATAATAACCTAATACTCATCAGGAGTTCAAATTTTTGTCTTAAAATTATATTCCTTCAGGAAACAATTGAAGAAATAATGTGTAGCAAAAGGGTTAATCATACCTCAATATATGAGTGGTTTCCATAGGGCACAAGACGGAACCGCTGAAAGGTCAAATTCATTTTACGAGCAAGAGCAGTGAGTAGAAGAGCTGTCTGACCCCAAGCTGCATTAATTTCACTCCAGTCCACTGGTGCACTAGGCAGACGTCCTAAGCGAAAATTGTTGATGGTACCAAAATGACCACTGTGCCAGATGTGAAACGTTGCATTAAAAACATTTGTCTTCTTCAGCTTCTCTAGTTGAGCTTGGGCATAATGCAACTGGCATTTCAAACTGTAATTAAATACAGAATTTCACGTCAGAACTGGGTGTTCTTCAAATTAAAAGACACAAAAAGGCACTAAATTTTATTAAATGTGTGAAGATTGTTCTTAAGTAGCTATACCCAAAATAATTAATGTAAAAGGTGATATGCAGTCCTGCTATCAACACAACACTCATACAACATGAACAGCAAACTGGAATTGGAAAACAGTGAGACATATTCAAACTATGGGTTACTGCTACTGGTGGGAGGATGATTTGTCCTTTGCTAAGAGAACTTCAGTTGGATGGATGTCTAGGAGCTGATCCCGGGAAGATTGGGATTGCTTTGGCTGAAGGCCATCATGACTAAGGTAGAAAAGACAAACACCCTTTGAATTAAAAAGCTAAGCTGTCCCACTATATGTCATGTAGGTACTTGGAGGGGTGGAGGGGAGAAGGCATAGCTCCCACTCATTCTTAACCTTGGCACTAGATAGGAGTGAGTGGTCAGCATTACACCCTGGTTGTGCTTTACCCCTGGGAAAGGACCCCAGTACCCATCAGACAGGAGGCTGGGTTGGTCCCAGAACCAGTCTGGATACAGAGGATAGAGCAAAAATCATCTGCTACTGTCAGAAATCGAACCCTGGTCATCTAGTCCACAGTCAATCACCCTGGAATTTTTCCTACAATTTGGGGAGAAAAAGGTAAAACCTAAATAAACAGTAGGTGAATACAGACAGCCCTTGGTAGACACAAGTGCATCACCAATCATACAAGTTATAAACATTTCAGTCCAAATATGCAATTTTTTAACTTACAGGTAATCAGATTATTTGTAAATGAATCCTTTCACACTAGTCAGTTAATTATAAATTTCAATCTAGCCTATATATTAATTAATTACATAGTTCAACTGAATCAGAAGAGACCATAAAACAGTTTACACAGTCTAACTTTTTAATATGCCTCAAAGTTTTCTTTTAATTTTGCATTATAAATGGGAATTCTGAAGAGAAAAGTATTCCATAAATGCAATGTGTAAACATATACTTTTTTTCTTTTACTTGTGCTGACCTTACAATCTCATCATCAGTTAAAATCTGGTCATGTTGATGCCTGGTGTATTCACACAAATAACGATCCTCCTCACCATCCAACCTTTCATGTTCTGCTTTTTGTTCTGCAATAGCTTTCTTGGTAGCATATTCTGCTTCTTGAAGTGTTGCTAACTCCTGCAGGAGGCGTTGCTCTTCAGCCTTCAACTGGTAAAAAACCATTTTGTATTAACATATAAATATTGCAAACTATAAGAAAATAATAAAACAAACCTGGAAAAAAACACTACAATGTTTACAAGAACGAGTTAGTTGCTTTCTTTTTTACTCAAACACAATATCATGACTAATGTATGGGTACAGGTTGATTTCATTGTATAACTGATTCAAACTTGAGGGCAAAACACATACAACATTCTTAAATTTTTAGTCTATTGACCTTTACAGGTGGTGAAATCTCATTTCACAATTTATTTCTTAACTCCTCACCGTCGAGGGGCGTAAAATTACGTCCGGCATTTAAATTCTCGGGATTGCGGCCGGGCGTAATATTACGTCCGGCTTTAAGCCTAATTTCTTCAGCTCATAACTTTGTAACGATTAATGCCAGCGCAATGAGGTTTGTAGTACTCTGTTGTGGAAAGTTTTCTGTGTGTGAAGATCCGGCAACCCTGTTGAGTATCCCTTGAGCGACTACCTGGGAGTCTAAAAATAAACGACTGGCCTCAGTTTTGCAATGGAGAACCCTTCAAGCAGCCGTGTGTTATCTGATGCTGATGATTTCTACATACCACAAGGATGATATGTGTGTGACTGTCAACAGAGCCAAGCGAGAAGAGAAAAAGCCTCTGGTAGTTCTTGACTACAATAAACACATGCTGGGAGTTGATCTGAAAGATCAGATGC
>NW_019059851.1:603789-644077 GCF_000696155.1 Zootermopsis nevadensis | reverse complement strand
TATATCTCATATAGTTCAAAAGTTATGGAAAAAAACGTATTTTACAGCAAAATTTAAACGGGCATTTAAAAAATACTACCGCCGGAACAGCACAACAGCGGTATATGCTGGGTATTTAAACTTCCGCGTCAACAGGTTAATTTCAACTGTCTTTGAATTACTTATTAATTTGTGTTATCTGTTTACTGAAAACTTAATGATTCATAACCTATTTGAATGCAAGAAATACTGCAACATGTGATGTCTACTAGTGCCGGGGTCAAGGAAGAGAGGAGCTATACCTCCTCTCACCCCAAACGCCTACATGGCGTATAGTGGGACAAACTTTACTCTGATGTCTACTATCGTTATAAATTCAAGATTGCCAGAAAACATTCTTAAAATCAATTAATGCTGTATAGTTGTTACTGTTGTTCCTAGGATTTATAAAATACTGTTTGTGACATTATTTCAGAATACATAACATTTGAAGATTTCTCTCTTCTGGGTTGTTGCGCTGTGTAGTCTGGTCGATGTTAACAAACGTTTCAGAGGCCATACTGCCTCGCCCTGATGACGGAGGCAGTATGACCTCTGAAACGTTGGTTAACATCGACCAGACTACACAGCGCAACAAGCCAGAAGACAGAAATCTTCATACTCATCGCCCTGATGACGGAGGTAGTATGACCTCTGAAACGTTGGTTAACATCGACCAGACTACACAGCGCAACAACCCAGAAGACAGAAATCTTCATACTCACTGTTGTGAAAACCTCAAATCTTACATATATAACATTTCATAAAATAATTGTACAATTGAAAAAATATTAATAAATTTTTGTTTCAATGATCTAAAAGTCATCCATTCAAAAGTATTAGCAGTAAATTGTACAAGGGAATGTACCCATGTAACAGAATTCTGGAAGAGGGTCAAAACTATAAATACAGACTTTAAATAAAAATACTCCAACTCACATCTCCCAACTCTTTTTCCAAGGACTCAATACCCTGATCTTCGTCTTCAGCCTCTAATCTGCAAAATAAGAAACACAAACAAAAGATTAATTATGACTTCCTTGGGTTTATATAACTTAAACTGAAAATAAAATCTTTCATGTTACTATACTACATAAATGTGAAAGTAATGACATAATAAGGGAAACATTTTAACTTTTCAATTACTGCAGAAATATTTTACCAGACTATTTAGTGTTCAATGATAGGACGATTAATGAATACTGAATGGGAAAGGATATACAAGGAAAGTCATTGCTTGATTTAGGGCACTATCAGAGCATTTGCCTGGAGGGACTGAAAAAAAACCCATGAAAAATCTCAGCCAGCATTGTCAGTCTCTGGACCAAGAAACCTCTAAAATATGAATCAGGAGTACTAACTACTTGATCATAATATTTGATCAAAACAGAGTTTAACAGCATCATAAGAAGTTGATTGCAATAGTTAGCAGATAGTCAATACTTTTTCAAAATATTCATAAGCACAACCTCTTCAGAAATTGGTTGTAATCATTCCATTCATCTTCCGTAAGTTTCAGCTGCTGATCCATAAGGTCCAGTAATGCATCAGTGCATTCTTCACACAAAGGATGGTCCACATGTGAGTTGCTTGAGAGGATATCAAACAAACTTGCAGTCACCCCTATGTGATGACTCAAGCTCTTGGTTTCACCTTCATCATCAACTAGCATAAAGCCATTGGCACCATTTCCAGACTCAGTCAAACGGAAAGCTGGGACATATCGGTCCAAGCTGCCAGCCTGTGATTCTAAGTCGACTTCTGGTGCTGCATGAATTGGAACTGGAAGCATGAAAAGTAAATAAGCACTTCTATGTTCAGTCAATAATTTTACTGTTGTATCAACTGCAGAGATTTAACCGCCACGGTGGTCTAGCGGTTAGAACGCTGGCCTTGTAATCCTGGGGTCTCGGGTTCGAATTTATAACTTGTGTTGGGCAAGTCCGTGGTCTAGGCAACACGGAGTTTTTCTCCGTGGCATCCCAACAATTACTCTATTCACACACAGAAGAAGGCAATGGCAACCCACTTCTGGATCATCTGCCAAGAACGTATATGAACAGGTCCCAGTCCGAGAAAAGGATGGAAGGATCCTGTTCATATGGACCTGTCGTCAGACAGAACACTAAATAATAATAATAATAATAATAAACTGCTGAGGTTTAGTAATTCTGAATGAAACACGGAACAGTAACTAACAATGATAAAATTTGTATTGCTGTCTCAACTTACTGCTGCTATCCCTTGCAAAAATGCACTTACAGGAAGTCCAAGAATTATGGGCAATCTCAGCAACATGGGAAAAAGTCCTTAATTATAGGTCACCATATAGAAGAGTTATTAAAGTCATGAAATTCGAAGATAGAGAACATCCAGCTAGTGTGTGAGCGCCTTGTTTCTTAAACTGACAACACACAATGTCTATATATATAAAACAATGTTGAGGCTTGAAACCTTAAGTTTATAAACATTGTCTGTTGATCTTTTTAAAACTAAACACTTCTCACACATCAGGTGATTGGTAGAACCGAATTTTTGGCATTGTAGCGCTTAATGGAGTAATGTACTGAAAAAATCACAGAAACATTGACATAAACAAATTTCTAATAGGACAGCTGAAAGGATATACATAGATACATCGTGTTGTCAACAAAAACAACATGGAAGATTACATTCACGCGTGTAATATATTTTATAACATACGAGATAATTCTGCCAGTGTGTGTTCTCTCAAGTTTCCGAAGGATGAATCGAGTTTTAGTGGCTGTAGGCATCTTTGGCACACAAATGAAACACTTGTCTTTGATTCAGCCATTTTACAGGACACTGGTAATGCGCATTATAAAGTCTTATTATATTACTATATCACACGTGTTTATTTTAGACTAGAAACTTGCTGCTATACGTATAAAAATCAAAGAAATATAACTTTTGACTAGAATTCTGCTTGTATCAGCCTCCTATGGCCTCAAAGCACAACTATAATTCGCAACAGCTGACAAAGCCGATGTCTGACGTCACGCAAACAGGGATGTCACAAATGAAATTAAATATTCCCTATATCATTCTGTAATATTTGCAAACACACAACAAGAACTTATCCACCACTTCTTAATCAAACGGATAACTGTTAGCACAAATTACTGTAAAGTCAGTACAGTGACTGACTATTGCTGAAACCCAAGGAATTTACCCTACGGCAGGGTGGGGATTTTTTACGTGCTCCACAACGCTCAGATCGACTCTAGGCATCACTGATTGGGTACCGGTGGCTCTTCTCCGAAAGTGCAACTAGTCGAAGCGTGAAACTGACCACTCACAATTACCTAGATCGGAGATTTAAGTCATAAATCCTGGTCTAACTTCCTGTTATCTAGGTGTAGGATTCAGGGTAACAAGGACGTTAATGCCTTGGGTAGGGAAGGGCTGAGTTCACCGTCTGTCTAGAATTGGACAATATAAATATTACCATGTGCTGGTAGGCTCAAGGTTAAGAAGTATCCACAAAAATACATTCTGAACTGAATGAGGCAATCAAAGCTGAATTAATTCACCTACCATTACTTTTATTAATAATAAATATTTTACTTTACAAATCATGAGGTTTCATCATGTTCTAGCACACACCCAAAGTTAGAAAAATTTGATAAACTATGAAAGTTCACCTACAGCCAACCACAAATCAAGTTGGAACTAAATTTACCTGAAAGAAAGAAGGATGATGATGCATGTAACACCTATTATAACAAAATGTATTTTGGAAATAGCTGCTGCACTATGTACCTTAGGGACAAGGTTTGTCTCAGGTACATGGAAGTAAATACCCTATAAAGTGGTGAATAGATGGGATAATAATAATTCAATTATTTAAATGCTTGACAACAGTATAGAATAAAATATAATATAAATAAATTCATTATAATAATAAAAGTAAAACAGTATAATTATAATAACACGACGACGACTGAATGAAGAACACACATGCAGGTAGAGAAATCAACATTTTAGGCGATGAAAGGAAAATTAACTTATCATTACAACACAGATTACATGATATTTTATGAAAATAATAGTTCTCCATGTTTAGACAACTAAAATATTTTTAAAATTCCTCCTATTACACAGCTCTAGTTACATTACTGCTTTATAACTACTCTCACACTAGATACATAACCCTATTTTAAGCACTGTCAATAAAATATCATCTTCTCACAGGAGTTGAATAGAATACAATTTATTTACATTCCATAGATCCTTCTTAGGCCTTAGCCAAGGATGTAGAACAGGTCACAGCACAAAAACAATACTTGTTTCTAGTACAAATATAAATACATATTTATAACAGCTATTGACAGATTTTTGGAACCTCAGTATCACAGCAAAATAATTATGAGAACCATCGCCATTATTTCTTACATGTATTTATAAATTCTTCTACTAAGTAGGAGTGAGATAGGAGATACTCTTTTAACGCTGGCTTAAACATTTTTATATCTGGTTTAAACTTTTTATAGCAGGTGGAAGATTATTGAATAACTTAATTCCAGTATGGCAAACTCCTTTTTTGATATTTACTGAGGTTAGGAACTGGCACATGAAGGTTGTATCTGTATCTTGTTCTTATATTGTGGATATCTGTATTTGTTTGAAAGTTTTCCATGTTATCCACTACAAAAGAGTGAGAGCAAGAATTCGCTGGGTAGTGGAAGAATATTAAACTTCTTAAATAATCCCCTACAAGAGTCTGTCCTTTTAGTGCCTGCCATTATTCTAATGATCCTCTTTTGAATGTAAAATACTTTTTGCTGTCCATTGAATTTTCCCAGAAAATTATTCCATATTACATGATGGAATGGAAGTAAGCAAAATAAACTAATTTTAAAGTTTCTGTTTTCATGAGTGCTGCAACTGCCCTCATAGCAAAACATGCTTAGCTTAGTTTAGGGATAATGTATTGAATATGCATTTTCCAGTTTAATTTGTTGTCAATTTGTAGGCCAAGAAATTTAGTTGTTTCTATTTCCTTGATTATTTTATCATCATACCCTATATTTAGATTTACACAAGTTCTGTTGTTTGTACAAAATTTCATGAAATTTGTTTTGTCAAAATTTAATGAGTTTATTGGCTTCATCATAACCACATGAATTTTTTTCAGGGAATTTATTATACTTTTAATTTCATTTGTTGTCATGGGCAAAAGACTTTAATTTGGAAAGGTTTTAGGGATTGCTTGAGCAAGGTACTTTGTTGCGTCTTCTGTTGTTATGGTTGTAGTGTTGCTTTTCTGTGTACAAAATACAATTATACTTATAGTAATTAACATTATATATTGCACATTATGAAGTACACTTATTTTGGAAAAACCAAAATAAGGCAAAAATAAATGCACCAGGGCTCTGTACTGTGCCTTTGTCCACATACTTCTTTGCTTCTGGAATGGTCATTTCTACCACCTCAATAAACTCACCTTCTTCTAGATTTCCACCCCCTGAAAAATTAATTAAAATGTTTCAGATGCATTTATATAGATATCATAAAGTGTACAGAATCCATCAGCAATTTTAATTTGTTTTCCTTACCCTCTCCAACTTTCATGTTATCAGTCACTTCAGTATAGAAGATGGTTTGCTTATCTCCAGAGACACCTATTCCTGACCTACAAAACAAAAGGAATCTTGCTTAGTAACACATTCTACCTGATTATATATATATTAGACAACCAGAAAATTTTTAAGACATGGGGAATCTAACAGTAACAACTCTTCAGTTTCTGTAATGGATTCATTCCATCATTCTACCTCCTGCACCATCTCAGGAAGAAATTATGCCGTTTATTTCAAGGTACATGAGGAAGTTCCTATTTTTATTTATCTTTTCAGGGTTTGAGTTTGCGGTCAGTAGTCCATGCTGTTTTCATCCTTCAGACATTCTACCCTTTACTCAGTTACAAAATTACAAGACAAATTTGGAGCATAATGGAGCATGTCCTGAAAAGCCTGCCTCACAAATTTGAGACACTTTCTCAATTCAAGTCAAACAAAACTGATGAAATGAAAAAGACACACTTATCCAACTACATGATATCTAATGAGCGCCTGCAACACTAGGATTAGTGAGCTGATGACATGTATTGGCCTAACAGCAGGGAACTGTAACGGGAAGTTACATATCTCTTGCCAGACCAACTCCATGACTCACAACATTTCTAGTGACCATCATATACGATGAGAATACAGTGCAAAGTTCTGACCAATTCATATGATTCTCATTTAATATCAACATGGACTGTTACTTGATTGATGAATGATTTTACATTTCATTAATCCATTAAATGATTTCTTAACCACTTTAAAATCTCACTCTCCATTTGTTTATGAAATGATTTGATATTAGGATGATCAAATAGAAGATGAGGAAATGGGCAGGGTAAGTATTGTGCATGGGGGAGACAAGACATTACCAACAAATTTTGACTGCAAAGTACCACTTGGAAAACCTACGCATAGATGGGAAGATGATATTTAATGGAACTGGATTGGAAGGTGTGAATCAGATTAATCTGGCTCAGGATAAGGGGTGGTAGCATTCTTCTGCATCAAGTAATGCACCTGTAAGAGGCAGGGAATTTCTTGACTCTCTGAGCATACTATTAGCTTCCCAAGAAGAACTCTGCTCCATGAAGTTAGTTTAGTTAGATGTACATGAAGTGCATATATTCTCAAGAGGATGAATGTGAAAGCCTGGTTGGAAAGGGTGTTTATATTCATTTGTGTTATGTTTATGATAAATTAACAATAATATATACCTTGTTTTTTAAATCATGAATACTTACAGGAGATTCCCTTATATGGAAGTTTTTTCATTGAAAAGAAGTTTATAATGATATTATTTGCAAATATAAATGTCTGTGGTTTCATGAGGATTGGTATGAATCTGTTAAACTTAGACATGCTTTTAGATATTTTGGCCAATTTTTATAAATGATTAAGTGATTATATATGTAGTGTGAATATGAATTTTGGCTTTATAGCTAGGTTTCCTGAACTAATAATTCAATTCAATTCATTATAATAGTAATAATAGTAACAATAGTAACCTATATGCAATAATTCTCTCAAATTTTGAGACTGGAACATCATAACCACATTCTTCCAGCACCTCAGTTCTTGCTATTTCTTCAAGAGGTAAGTCCTTGTCCACAATACCAGCACATAGCTCAAGAGTAATTCCACTTTCTGGTGGATATTTACTTGTATCAATTTTCATCCCTCGATCATGTTCAGGAATGCTGGCAAGATACACTGCTGTGGAGACAAAGGAAAGCAGAAGTAAAGATAGCGTACTTGAAGGGAATAAGGCCATGCTAAGCTTCTCTATTTCTTTCACAATGTTAAAAAAAGTTTTAGAACAAATGCAATATATGCACCCACAACAGGACACATTTAGTTACAAAAATACTATGACCTTTGCTTTTTATCATGAGATCCACAGAAAAATAAAAGATATGTAAATTCAAACAATTCAAAAAAATGAAGACATTAAGTTTTAAAACACTATTATGGTTTATTTTATGTTTTTAACTTGAAAGCATCAAAAGGACAATTCTTATTTTTAATTTAAAGTGAAGTGACAAATCTTTGTTACAAACTGAGGAATTTTAACCTATATTCTTATTTTGTTAACATTGTAAATCTATTCCAGGTTCTCCATGATATCTAATCCCGTTAGTAATTATTTGTGTTAAGCAAAATAATCTTTCATGATAAACAGGTATAGTTTTTGGGTAAGACTGCCATATAACCTGCACTTCATATATTTATTTTCACCTCTGGCAGAAGATCTAAAGAATTACATAAAATCTGGTCATATTGTATACAAGCAAATAAATTTCCCTTTAAATTAAGCTCTAAGTAAATGAATACATTTAATGAAACATTACTTATATTCTGAAAGTCTGATGCACATTGTTTTCTTTTGTTATCCTGACACTTAACACGTTTCTGATAACATGTAATGCTACACAGTTCGCAACCGTCTCATTAAAACAGCTCGGCCAATATTTGTAACCTAATGGTGTTGATTTCTGTTGACAATCTGTGGAAGTACAAGCATTACAGTGGCTTGGTAATATTTCCTAGATTAGCCACATTCCCTTCAAGTACCATACATTATGAGCAACTAAAGAAACAACCTCATAAAATACATGCTTTTTAACATACCTGGTCGAAACTGTTTTACAAATACCAATACGTTTCTTGTAGTGTTGTATATAAAAATGGAAACACTGGAAAGGAAAGAGTTATTAATAACTGGTCTAAGATATTACTTACATCAGTTACTCATTATTAAAAGCAGGTGATGTACATACTTACAACTAGGCTTTAACGGGTTAAGGCAACTGACTTGGCATAAGATGATTATGGATTATTCTAGCAGAGGACATCCAACCATCAACATGAACAGGTCAATTCTAGAATCCAGCAAACTTGATAATCACTGGGCATAATGAAAGAATTTTCATGGGATGAAGCCTGCAGTTAACTGAAGCTAACCCAACACTTCTTCCCTGAGAAAAATTAGCAGATGCTTAAAATAACACTGCTTAATGACAATCATGAATTTATATGTAATTCCTATAATGACTGTATCTCATAAGTGACATTCTATGACAAATTAATTATAGTGTACTGAATGTACTTAGAATAATGTTCTGAGCTACTGAGAAAGTGTTTAATAAACTATAAATAAATAATACAATGTATGTGTTGGTAATGGTTAAGGCATCTCTAAACCATCTAATAAATATTCAAATTTTAACAGTATTTCCAAATTAAATAATTTGACATATCTGCAAATATTAATTTCTTATGCATACAACATTTATCAGAAACTCTAAAGGAAATATGTCACATGGGAGGCCTAAATGTAGATATGGAATAATATAAAAGTTGGTCTTCTCACACTTGTAATATAAAAATCTCAAAAGCTCAAGTCAAAGATTACAGGGAATGAAATAACAATTATTCTGAATTTTACTTTCTGAGTTCCTCAGCACCATATGAAAGTGCCAAAGTTCTGAGTGAAGCATCCTCAGTGAAGTCTGTATCTAAGACAATGGCCCACAACAAATTTATAAATAGGTACTACATCTTACTAAATTAAAACAAATTAAACTATTAATTTCAGTAACTACACCTGCCAATAAGTAAGAGAAGTATGGAATTAATTTCAGTAACTTCACTCGTTGATATATAAGAGAAATAAGTCATCCCCTACCTGTTATGTATTTTTATCAAGTCCCATATTTTTTCAATGCCATTCTGTAAAGAATTAAAAGATCATAAGCTAACATGCACGAGAAATAGTGGTACTCCTTACATGTTGTATATTTTTGTCAAGTCTAAAATTTTTTGAATGCTATTCTGTAAAAGACAAAAATAAATTTGTCTCATGTTGAATAGCAAATATTTTGGCATATTTAAAAATAATAACAAACTGAACTGATGAACTTGTCCAATATCAGTCATCAGGCAAAAGCATTTCTTCCACCTTACATTGGGCACACCTGATGTTGATAATGGAGCTGAATTACTTGCAACCACCATTTGTAAATGATCAGATATCAAAATGGTTATGAACTACAACTGCATGGAGATGACTGTCTGCTGAAATGTTGCCGTGGGGCATCCCATCGTCCTGATGACTGAGGCCGTAACCACCTCTGAAACGTCGGTCAATTTCTACTTACGTTAGGGCGCTACATTCCTTGGGACAGTCATCTTCATAGTTGCCGCCGAAAGAATCTGACATCTAACTTAAAACTTCAATAAACTAGCAACAAAATGACTGCATAACAAGCATCACAAAACTTCTGAACGTTCAAACATTTACAGGGTGGGGGTATATATTCCAAAATGCAATATGAACATAACCTCGTAAATATGCTTCACAGTGAAAGTGGTTAATCCACTTTGAAGTGCAGTTGATGCTTTACATACCTGTGTGTAATTCATTCTAAACGGCTTTACAAAATCTGAATCACAGAGTGACGACAACGTTATCTCTTGCACCCTGTCCATTTTTCCTCTGCTCGGAAGGTTCTTGCGCACAGTACACAATATAATATGCATACATTATACCAACATAACCATCTCAACGATCTGCGTTACTTTGCTTGATGGATCATTGTTTTGCTTTGTATTTATCACTGTGAAAGGCTAAGAATCTGACTATATTCTTTAAGTCAAGTTCTCTACACAAAGAATTGCTGTCGCCTAACTCTCAACAGTGGCACTCCCCTAAAATATGCAGTCTATTCTTATATCTGTAATTCTACACCGTTTTCCCATTCCAAAATTGCATATTAATAATTTTCTATACCTTTTCTCCCCCTTAAAGAGTCTATATGACATGCAGCAAGACAGCTTTTATATTATGAACTGTATTCTCCCATTTGCATCTAATTTTATACACATATTTTTCTGTCTTTTTCTATGGGTGGCCACACGCTCCGGCTTACCGGAAAGCTTACGTCTCTGAAGGCAAACCGGAGCGTGTGTAGTGAATTTGGTCGGAGGGTTTGGCCGGAAACCGAGCCTCCGATAAATCTGCAGTCGCTTGATTTCTTGCTTCGAGGTTTACTGAATGTTTACAAGTCGTAACGTGTGTGGGCAGAGACGAAGGTAAAGGCAAGTCTTGTAGCATTTAATCATTTCAATCAGCCACCGAGAACTTAAAATCCTCGTAGTTTAACAGTTCCAAATATGTGTCCTCATCCATTCGCAGGTGGTTATGCCGGTCCGTCGGCTCTAATCGAATTTCATTCAACAAATTTATGTGAGAATGTTTTGATCCATCTAACCAACTTCTGACCCACTTAAAACGTTTCAACTTTCTTTCCTTTTTCAACATTAAAGTAACAGCCAGACCGATTAAAATCGCATCGTCCTCACTGAACGTGCTGTAGCATCGACTGAAGAATAAAAATACTTGAGCACAAACCTACCACAAAGTCTGTACGTGTGTGGACTCTCAGAGGTTTGAGGCTTATCTTCCAGCTTTAACTTGGAAGGCAGGCCTTCCGACAAGCTGGAGCGTGTGCGGCCACTCTATAGCATAATTACACCTTATTACTTTCTTATAAGTCACCTCGTTATTAATAACAAAGCCATTTTCTACTATGCGGAAACGAGGACGTGGAGGAAACAATTTTTGAGTACAAAATGGCTCGGTTATTAATGAAGCGGTAGCTTATAAGAGAATAATAAATTCTACTAATGCTGTAGAATGAAGATATAATAAAATACTTGTATAAAATTAGATGCAAATGGGAGAATACGGTTAGTAATATGCAATTTGAAACGGGAAAGCAGGTAGAATTATAATTACGAATATACTAGAAAAGTTTCATACTTCATGTCTTCGCCAATAGAGGGTGAAGCAGGTCACCTAGCGTTGAGTTTTCGGTATTTCTATCCTAGTTGTAGAATACTCAAGGAAGTAAACGGGACAGAAAATGTTCGCGGGAATATTAGTTAATATCTTCCCAACAGATGGCGCGGCAATTCACTTATCTTTATATCAGTTCATGTCTTTGCCAATAGAGGGCGAAGCATGTCACCTACCTTTGAGTTTTCGGTGTTTCTATCCGGGTTACAGGATACCAAAGGGGGTAAACGGGTTAGAACATTGATAAAGTCTGCTCGGGCTATCAGCCGTGTTAAATGTTGATTAATCACCGACGTTTCGAGGACCATTTCTGTCCTCATTTTCAAGGTTGTTGTTGACTGTGGCTCATAACGCGAACTGGTTTAAATGTCCAGGGCTCGTGCAGATCACCGAGAGGCGTTTGGTGGGGGAGTTTTGAATGTGTGGCGTGCCGGGGGTGTTGTCTTTCTGCTGCTGGAGCCCTATTCTGCCGGATTAAGTTGATTACCGGATCCCATGATCTCCCAAGCTTGAAGCCTCATTCTCCGTTGAAGTTGCTTGGGTGGAGCTTGATCTCGACAGCCTCTTTTCTTTTGCGGTCCACATATCTTGTTGTTGTCCGAGGAAACTCTGGAGCTCTTCTGTTCCATGCTCCCAAACCACAAAGGTGTCGTCTACATATCTGTACCAGTGTGCTGGTTTCTTGGTTGCCGAGTTTAAAGCCTGTTGTTCAAAGGACTCATGTATAGGTTGGCTATCACTGGTGAGAATGGCGACCCCATGGCCACTCTGTCCTTTCGCTCGTAGCAGGAGCCATTGTACATAAAATATGTGGTGGAGAAAAAATGCCTAATGAGTGCTAAGGTAGAGCTTTCGAGATGCTGTGTTAAAAGCTGCAGCGTATCCTCCAGTTGGACTTTGGTGAACAGGGAGACTACATCGAAGCTAACCAAGGTGTCTGTTTCTTGAAGCCTGATGTTCTGTAATGTTCGCGGGTCCATTAGTTAATAGGGGCAGTTCACGTATCTTTACATTAGTTCATGCCTCCGCTAATATATGGCGCGGCAGTTCACTTATCCACTACGTTTGGTGGGGGACCCTTCCTACCACCGCATGGTGCGTCGACAGGTTGCGGATAGACGGACGGCCACCAGATAAGGAGGTTAGCTGTGAATATATTGCATACGCAGTCGTGGACAGCGGTCGAGGGGTGGTCTTCCAGCTTGGGGGTTGGGAGTAAGGCTAACAACCTTTCACCGCAAAAAAGAGCGCTGTTACGAACACATTGGAAGTGCGATGGGAGGGGGAGGGGACGATCCCAGTGGACAATTTTACATTTTTCTATGGAAAGGGGAATGACAATCATCAGCTAGGGACGGGTTTTTTTGTTCATAGCAGAATTAGGGCAGCAGTTAAGAGAGTAGAATTTGTTAGTGACAGGTTGTCTTACGTAATTTTGGAAGGACGTTGGTGCGACATCATTGTCCTTAATGTTCATGCCCCAACTGAAGACAAAAGCGATGATATCAAGGATAGCTTTTATGAAGAATTGGAATCAGTATTTGATACATTTGGCAAGTATCACATGAAAATTCTGCTAGGAGATTTCAATGCAAAAATTGGGAGGGAGGATGTCTTCAAACCCACAATAGGCAGCGAGAGTCTCCATGCACTTAGTAATGATAATGGCGTCAGAGCAGTGACCTTTGCTACGTCAAAAGATTTAATTGTAAAAAGTACAAAATTTCCACACCGTGATGTTCATAAATACACTTGGACTTCTCCAGATGGCAGAACACACAATCAAATAGATCATGTTTTAGTAGATAATAGAAGGCAGACAAATGTAATTGATGTGAGATCATTCAGAGGAGCAGATTGCGACACTGATCATTATCTGGTGGTAGCAAAAGTGAGGGAGCGGCTTTCAGTAAGTAGACAAATTAAAACAAATTTTGACACAGAAAGATTTGATTTGAAAAAATTAAGTGAGGGAGAGGCAAAGGAACAATATCAAGTTGAAATTTCGAATAGGTTTCAAATTTTAGAGGCAAATGAGGATAATGAAAGTGTGGACATCAACAGGGAGTGGGAAAATGTCAGAAACTGCATCAAAATTTCAGCAAAAGAGAAACTAGGATACTACAGGAGAAAGCAAAATAAACCGTGGTTTGATGAAGAATGTTCAAAATTAATAGATCGAAGGAAGCAAACAAAATTTCATTGGTTGCAGGACCCAAACAAAACAAATGCGGATAATCTGTGTAACGTGAGACGTCAGGCTAGTAGAACCTTTAGGAATAAGAAAAGGGAATACCTGAAGGGCAAAATTGTTGAACTTGAGACAAATAATAAGGCAAAAATATCAGAGACCTGTACAGAGGCATTAATAACTTTAAGAAAGGATATGAACCCCAGACCAATTTGGTAAAGGATGATTGTGGCAATTTGCTTGCTGATTCAATAAAAATTGTGAATGAGGCAGATAGTTTTTAGGCTTATAACTGGATTAAGTATTCGAACCAGCAGCAAATATTTGCTTCGCTGGTGACTGTATGCTTCTGACATCTATTGGAGACTGCATACACTAAGTGCCCCCCCCCCCCCCCCCACTTACTTTTACGTTTTCTCATCACAGATCCTTCGTTCAGTCCACTGTTGTTTTAAAAGACCAAATGTTGAAGTCAGGTACTCGGTTCGAATCCGTATCTAGAAGTTCAGGGGATAATAGTACCACCCACAATCTATCCCATGTTGACGCTTGTTGTGATCAGCACATTTTAAAGTACAGAGGACTTATTTTATGAGGAGAAGCAGATGTCATTTTTTTTAGGCGCTCGTGTAAGTTTGAAAAATGTGCCTATGGAAATTAGAAAGTATCAACATCGTAGGGGGAAAAAAGAAACAAACACATTTGACCGTGTGTCGCTCGCTCCCTCGTACTCACGTGTGCTCTGATACCAGGTCTAATTGATGGCCTCACTTCACGCTGCAGTCACAGGGCGAACAGGAGTTCTCTTTCGCAGAGAATTTTCCCTGAGGGTGTCCTGAGGAGTAGCCGATCCCCTTGAAATCTGTGACAACTGCAGTCATGGAATGTCAGGACACATCGACAGGTATGCCTTAATTGGTCATCCCCTCTTGTCCGCCCCACAAACCTAATCACAATAATCGGTGCTCACGGCATGAAGGACTTATATAACTTTCTCCAAGTTTCGTTTCGTTTCGTTACTTACGTACACTAGAGAAGTAGAAAGCATTTTACGACGTGAAAAATCAATCTGGTGCGTGGCGTTATTCAGATATTAACACGATACACAATAAATATGTATTCTTATATATAATAATATAAAAAATTGCAACCGCCAAATATAGATAAATAAAAATTTAAAAAACAGAAAATAGAGGTAGTATTGATATTATAATTTTTGGGTATTTACTGTTTCTATATTATTTTCTAGTAGTGGAAAGTGTAAGTTAAAATTCAACAGGGAATTATTTATTTTGCATCTCCAACTGAATTTGAGAAAATGAAATGTGGTGCACTTCAGATTCAATTTAGTGTGTGTCATGAAAGCTTGAGAACACCAATCAGAATTCAGGAAATCCTGTCCAAATAAATTATTAATGTTGCTGCATTTATGTTTCCTGATACAGGCTTCGGTGTGAATTATTTATAGTTACTTGGCATTTTTTAAATATATGGTTACAATATTTTTCAACTCCCTAACACGCAGTTAAGACCTATTTCGAAATAGCTCTGTATGACCCCCAAGCGTAATAATGAGCGACGTCTTTTTAGAATACTTAACAATACACTTTTGCTTCGGTATATGACAACAACAATAAAACTGGTATCTTCCTCACAAAATAAAATCTTGCATAACTAGGAAGCATATTTTCTTGTTATCTTACAATGGGGGTTTAATTCCGTAGCTCCGACACATAAATATAAACGTTTCATCGAGACAAGACTTAGTGCCTGCTTGCCATCTTTTGTTTTGTTTGCATAATTTTAGCAACACTGATCGCTCTGATAATGGAGGCAGTAAGATCCTCTGAAACGTCGGTTAGTATCTACCAAACTAAAAGGTACAACATCATAGCTGTCAACTAACTGAGCACTTTTGGTGCTGACGTTGAAAAAGTAACGCCAGATTAAACTAACTTCTCTTAACAATTTTAAAATTCAGTTTTAAATAAATTACTAATATCAAATAACATCAAGATATGTACATGAAAAGGGTACAAACGACGTACAATTGGAAAAGCTTGTTGCTTCGTCATGTAATCTGTAATAAACTCATCTCTCGGTACTTAATTGTTCGTTCCAGATAGGTCGTTGTTCAGTGGGACTTCAAAGTTCATAAATGCGATCTCTTAGCCGGTTGAATCCGATTAACATCCTGAAAGCTTATTTTTCTGCATCTGCAGTTTATGGTTTAATATTACTCTTACTCGAGGAATCTCATTACAGCTTGTCTTCAGCGGTACACGTACAATATGTGGGACAAATGGATTTTTATCTGATGTCTTAATGCGTTATTTCTATGAAATGCATAAAATTAAATCATAATGGAAAAGTCATATTTGTCCATCGTCCGCAAGTTTCATTTCCGAAACTACTAAGGACTTTCGAATAAATTTGGTAATAAGGTTCTTATGCTACAAGTAGCAGAGTGAGTTTAATTTTGGTTTGTGTTGGTCAAATATAACCAGTGTTGAACATTAACCTGAAATTAAGTTTCTAAAATACTGACACTTAATGAAAAATATGTCTTATTCATGTATATAGCCTATAGGTTTTCTGGAAACATTTTGGATATGTTGATTATGTATGTCTATATTAAAAATAGAAGACAAAATATTTCTCATTCTGCGCAGTGATATTTGTACTCTGTAATTATGAAACCAACAATAGGTTTGTATTTGCAATAAATCAATATAGAAACTTCTGTCGTATGTAAAATCACTATGGACACATTTAAAAAATGCGCGTAATCCACTGGAGTGTACATTCCGCTCTCTTGCTCTGTTTCAACGTATCTCCTTTATGCAGGGACATATTAAAGTAGTATAAATCTTGACTCATTCTGCTTCAGATACGTACAACGAACAACCCACAACCCGAACATAACAAAAGGAATAACAACCAGTTCAATGGATAGGCACAATTTTTCTTAATAGAAATGCCATGTTTTCTTCAAGAATGCTGCGCAAGAAGTTAATTGGATGGTTGTTGAGGCCAGATGGTTAAAAATATGAAAGCGGAGCTATTTGTTCTTTTGAGAGCCCGAAAGAATTAACGAATCTGTAAATGCAGTTTTATGTCAACAAATACTACAAATTTACTATATTCTTTCAAGACAAGGATAAGTTCTACGTACGGCCAAGGTCAATTATAACTCATTTGCTGATTTAGGGTGAACGCGAAAAATGAAAATAAAATTGAATTTGTATTTCTAGGGAAACAATAGATTGTTGCAGTGGTACCAACAGACGGTAGTTATAAGCACTCCTACTTCGTAATTAGGAAGATCCGGTTTGAATCTCAGTCTGGAAAACGGGTTATAATCACTGGGGTATTTCGTGGTGTTCATCCACGCGGACAGGCAACGACAGCTCCCTTTCAGCTGTTTTCAAATTTATCACCCACAGTCACAATATAAAACAAATTAGGAAACATACGTGTAGTGTAACAAGTTTGGCGCTTTTATCAGAATTTCTCATTTTGCTTTCTTGAATGACACCAGTGACGTCGAATTCTTCTAGTCAATTACCGCTGCATGGGCTGGAAATTTGGGGTTCGATGCTCGGCTGGGCAGCATTTTTGCTTTACCACACCGTCCAGACCAACACTGAGGCCCATCCAGGTTTCTATCGAATGGGTACAGGGGTTCTTTCGTCGGGGTTAAAATAGCTGTTGCCAAGGTTAAGAATGCGCGGAG
Source organism: Zootermopsis nevadensis (assembly GCF_000696155.1). The sequence goes on along the minus strand of NW_019059851.1, from coordinate 626,681 downwards.
CTAAACCTCCACTCCCCATGCCTCTGTATGGTGCGATGTTTAAATAAGTGCCAGGAACAGCTTTAATCCACTTTAACTTGCTTCACGTGAAATATCAAACTGTTTGGTGGGGATATATCGCCTTTCTACATCTCAGGTTTTATATTTGTTTCACAGCAAGAAGAATGTCCCGCATTTTTACAAAAAATGATTGGGATCCGTAAACTAATGAAGCGATGCCTCACGTAATAACACGAGTGGGCCGGCCCAAGGTGACCTGGACACTCTGACACTTGATTTAGATCCCGCCAGATGTCTTCCCAATTAACCAACAAAGTTTCGTGGAATGCGGGAACAACCAACCTGTCTAAATTTTCTACCCTGAAAACTGATTCACAATTGAAAGAGTGACGTTAGTATTTACAGACTTAAAAAACCTACGTCATATTGATGCAGGGAGTTAGCATAAAATGCGTTCAATTTCCATGTAATTTTTTTTGGAAACGACAGAATCACGTCATCTATTTGGAAATAACAAGAAGAAGTCAAAATTACATTTACGAAGTTAAGAACTGATTAAATTCGGCAAATTCTTGCTTTAAATCAGAGGCTGAATCTCGTAAACACGGTAATAAGGAATTTCCAGACTAGACGTGTGACTACAAACATTTAATAAACTACCATGTAGTACGTATATTGTGTTAGAATATCTGCCACCTAACCTATGTTACATTAAGAAAGGAAATAAGTATGTAAATAGGAAGAAGCCTTATGCGCTAATGCTCCCCCCCCCCCCTTCCTCATGCCTAGTCAGGCTGGCCAACGTGTGAGACATCTTGCGACAAGCAGGCACAATACTTAGATAGGTTAGGTTATAAGGCATAATGCTAGACACTAAACTAATGGGAAATATATATTAGAATGAGCAACAATATATTCTTGAACATGCTTAAGTTGAAGTGGGTAAAATAGGGACATGACGTAAAACGGAGAAAGAATGTGCTACAACATAACATCACCGAGGAAAGAGAATAGAATGTTGCAATGGTATTGATATATCGGAAAAATACAGATGACTAAAACAATCAGTTCCCTTAATATGAACACGAAACACCTAGTTACAAAGACCTTGTAGAGTGTATATTTTTCAGTCTAAGGCTGCGCCATAAAAGTGTTGGGAAATGTCGAATGAACAGATTTTGAGTTCGATAACAGAAAATATCATTTATCAGATTCGGTGAAAAAACTGGAGGATTAATGGTGTAATTTACACGTTGCTCTTGCTTTTATAGATATACAAGGACATTAGCACTAAAGACTGCACTGTGCAGATTTCTTTAAAAGGACAAACCATGATCACCCTCTCGTCTCAATAGATTCTAAATAATTACTATACATAAAATAAATTAGTCAGCAACGCACCACATAAAGAGCAATACTGATCAAGCTATGCGTATTCGCAAATAAAAATTGTTGTGTTTTTATTAGAAATCCATGTAAAACTCCTTATACATCTCATAATTGTGAAAGAAACATATTCTGCTACGTCATCTGTACGTCAGTGACTATCCGAATCCTCGGTCGACAAACTTAAAACGTGGCTTTTACGACAAATTATAGAAGCACATACCTTTTTCTCTCAGAGTACTGTTGAGATAAAATAATTTTATACATATCCCATATTTTAAACACGCCTAGGCTTGGGCCTAACTATGCTAAATGCGCACTTGCTAATTGGAACAGTAAACTGGTCTCATATGTTTGTGTGTGCAATTAAAAGGAAGCCAGAGAAATAGACAAATTGTATTTACATTTTTAACACAGACCTGCACCAAACAATTTCCATCTAAAATATTGAACAGGCATTACTTCATGTGTGAAACTGTGCTAAAATTATGTCTAATTTAAACTAAATGGATAATGTATAAATGGATCTTCTACAGCATACTATGACTTCAGAGAATACTTGGGAACCAGTTTCAGCATATTTACTGAAAACTCTTTGGGAAAATCCTACAAGCAGTACCAATCCCGCATTCTCAAAGAAACTTATTTTTTTTCTTCTTTAAAAACCAGTAATCCATTCAGAAAATGTGCGCTCATTAAAATATTTCCTTTAAAAATGTAGAAGTGAAGTGCTTTATTATCCTTTTCTAATTGCCAGTTAAGCGCCAAGGACACAAGACAAGAAAATCAAGTTCACCTGCCCACCTGTGCTAACTAAATACCAAGCTCCAAATGGAAATAAGAAGGCAGTAAGTGGACCTACACACTGAACCATGAAACACAATTTGATGAAATGTAAAATCAAAAGTAAATAGCTATCTCATCGTAGAAAGCAAACGAAATAAATATTTCATTGCAGAAAACGACTTGTACAAAAAATTGTCAATTATAATTTTTATTATGACATAAAATTTACGCGAAAGATCTGAAATTTGGCAGGGGACTAAACTGCAAAGCAAATGTCGAGATTGTTCACCGCCTCCTTTTAAATTCGTATCGCTTCAGCATTCACTATTATATTGCCATTTCAATCAACGGTAAAGTTTGTCCCACTATACGCCATGTAGGCGCTTAGGGTGAGTGGAGGTATAGCGCCTCTCTTTCTTGACCTCGGCACTAGATGGGGGTGAGTGGTCAGCATCACGCCCCAGCCGGTTTTACCCCCGGGAAAGGACCCCGGTACCCATTGCAGAGGAGGCTGGGTGGGCCCCAGAGCCGGTCTGGACGCAGAGGCTAGAGGAAAAGTTCTCTGCTGCTGTCGGGGATCGAGCCCGTAGTCTACGTAACTTCTGAATTAAATAAGTGACCAAAGAATCAATCATAAATTAACTGCTTCTGACTTCGATCACACTAAGTTCTTCTTTAACTTCTGAAGAGCAGTGAAATCAATTTGTGCTAATTTATAAATCTGATGTAATTAAACTTAGCAATACTAGGGTAATTTTTATTTTACGTAAAACTCATCACAGAGGTATTAATTGGGTGTGTTGCTATGACGACTCCGTGCATTAAAAAGCAGTTTTCTTTCATAGGAAAGGAATGCGCTTAAGCCATGAAAACTCAGGCAAAATTGTACTTATATAGTCAAAGGGAATTAGTCTTTTAAATAATTATGCGAACAAAGTTATAGCTAAAAAGCTGTTCTCTTTTTTTACTTTTATATATATGTTGCCCATCCTAATTCTTAAGCGGATAGCTAATTGGGAAGAATACCATGAAACTTGTTATCAAAACTGTTCAGGAATTTCCATTAGTTCTTGCTGTTACAACACAAACTCATAGAATGTCATTACTTGCATTGTCTCTCTATTTTTTTATCTGAAAGAACTGTACCGTCCTTGACTGTATGTGGGAGATAAAATGAATGCTGATGTAATGCCTCAGTCAAGATTAACAGATTTTAGTCACGAGTCATCAAAAGTTTAATGCCATTATGTATTAAAACTAATTTACATGCCCAGAATAACATATTCAGAATTGCGTTTATGATTTTATATAGAAAGAGTGGACGTAAATAATACAAAGGGACACTTCCAGGGGTCATCAGATGTGTGGGGAAAATCATATCCCCTACTTATACTAATTCTAAGCCTAAGCTTAAGTTTGGAAAAATTGTTGTTCTTCCATTTTCTCAAAAGTACCCACAAGTGTGAATTTACTCAAGCCCATTTCCATTCTGTTACGTTGAAAAATAAAACAAGTAGCTATTTGACATGCATTTAAAATTTACGATTTATTAAAATTGGGATATTTTGGGCCGCATATCGGAGACACTTCATCGAGTACCTCAGCGTAAAGAATGTAGGCCTACATAGACACTTTGTTCCTCTACTTAGCTTATTATCACCATGATGTGAGAATTGAGGTTCTCACGGCTCCGGATATGAAGATGACGATGAAGGCAGCATGGACCTCTCAGACGTAAATTTCTGCTGAAACAACCCAGAATATCGGTATAGTTATTTTATTATATTTAATGCCATTTAAGGGAATAGTTTTTCGACAAAGGATGAAGGCATATTAATGCGCCCATTTCGATAGAAAATCATAAAAATGTAACTCAGCATGTAGCTCTTGCTGCTGAAAAATTATGAAAGAATTGCAATACAGTCCAATAGATAATAACTCGTTTGTGTGGTAGATAATAAATCATTAAAACATAAGGGTAGACAACTTTCGGTCTGAGAACTACTGTAGAATTTGTTCTGCAGGGTGGTATATATCACTTTTGTTGTAAATTATATACTTCCACCAGCTTGGAAGGAACCGTAAGATCCTTGTTACACAGGGGGGAGCACAGATTGCACCCCCGGACATCAGCAGCATCACCAAACTGAAATAAAATATCGTATATAATTTCTCTCGCAGCTATCATTTGCTCGAATGTGTAAGCAGCAGTAGATTGGGGGCAATAAAAATAGTTTTCTTTTATCTAAGCATGATTCTCACGTAACTCCTCGCAATAAAATGTGTATCTAACATAAACTTAGCTTTCTTATAAGATAACTTCAGAATTTAAACGACTACAGCTTATAGTTTTATATAGGTAATATTTCATAACATTTCAACAAGCTAGGATAACCGCTTACGAGGCAAAAATTGGTCATATCAAATGCCAGCTAATACCGGCTATGAAATATCTGAGAGGACATTTCATAAAGACTGATTTACAAGGACACGATCTGATAAGAGGAAAATGTTTTGGAAAATAAATATTTTGTATGATTGTAGCATCTGTTAAAATACACATAAATTACACACGTCAGCCACGCTGGAATGTTACACGCCTTGCAGAACCTGCCCCATCGGTTGTTACATTTCACACCGTGGGAAGACCGATAATGGTCTAGAGCTACATTATTTAAAAATATAAAGTTCTGTGTGCACTGTTCTTCCCAGAAACATTTTCATAATTACTTCTGAAGTTGTATAAATGCAGTAATCATTACTAACTAAATCCGAGGGTTTGTCACCGCTAATACAACTTGAATTGATCTTAAGGCAGTTGATTCGCTTTCGACACTTAAATAAACTTTCCTGTAATCCATCTTAATGATATCCTTTCATCTCCTTCTCGGTATTCGAAGAGGACTTTTTTTCAACAAGTTCTATATGTATTCTTTATCTTATTATAGCTACATGCCCAGTAGTTCCCTTGTATCTACACAATATTAATCCTCAAAAGAAGGTTAATTTTCTGAATTATCCATATTCTATAACATTCTTTAAAGAAATTAAATCCATGGCGTAACAGCCCTCTGAGAGCCAAAGCCGACTAACTTGACTGCTGGCCTCACGTTCACATGCCTAAGCAGAGGTGAACGATCATCCAACCAAATATAGGATGACGTGTGGTCAGCACGACGAACCCCCAGCCATTGCTAGTTTTCATGACCGGATTACGCTACCCATTGTAGCTCCCCAATTTCATCACGATGCTGGGTTGGCGCCGGTCCCATACACCAGTCGAAAAGCTCATGAGAAATTTTCTTCTCCCCCGAGACTCGAACCAGCGCGCATTTCGTATCGCCGGTCCGAAGCATGATGCCTCAGACCGCTCGGCTACGGCGCGGGACCTATGACATTCTTAGTTCCAAATATTTTCCTGAAAATTTGTAAGCATGTAATTTTTCACCTGAGGTTAAATAAAATGCGTTTGAGAACTATACAAAACAATTGGAAATTATTTTATTTATCCTCATTGTAAGGTTTCTGGGAAATACGTATCGTGATGATAATACTGTTAAAGTGAATTATAATATAAATTATAAATTCTAATACCTATGTTTTCTAGAGACATGCAATTATTGTGGATCACGAATATGAAAATGGGCGGACGACAGTGCACATGGTAAAGCCTAGTACATGCTGAAAAAATATACGTCAATACATATTGTCAATTTTGAAAAACAAATATTTTCTTAATAAAAAAATTACTGTTACTTGAAAAGCTAACCACCGCTGCTAAGTACATTAGTATTGTTAATAATTATATTATTATCTTTAGTACAGGGGCTTGTCCCTTGTGGCCACTATATGGGGGGGGGGGTTAAATTTTAGTCTTTTAATATCATGACGCCCCAGGTTATGATATAGGCTATTAGGCACAGTTATTCTATTTAATCCTTTAGAGCACAATGGTGTCTGAGATAAACATACAGGCTTAGAAAAATAATTCTTATTCGTGAACTAGTTTCAAAGAACAAACTGGAGTTTCCTTAGATTTTAAAGTCCACATTTAACGGAAACAAAACTAAAAGAGAACGAATATTAATTTATTTCCGAATTGAATGAAAAATGTCGCTTTATTTTAATATTCAAAAACATCATTAACAGGCTCAAAGAGAATTTGTACTGTTTGAAATGTTGGAAATTGTTTCTTACCTTGGAACATTGTAGAGTGAATAAATGTATTAGACAATGCTACTAAAATAAATAACATATTTAAGTGTATAGGCATACCAGGTAAAGGCAGATGTTTCCTAACTGATATCATTTATTCATCACTTGTTCCTCACTCGATACGCAATGAAATGCGGATGGGTAAACCCCAGGGCCATTTTGGGCGTGGTATCGTGACACAGGTATTTTACGAAATAACACATGCTTTCAAGAACGATGAATATAAATTCATTATGCTCACTTTAATATCCAATAATTATCTTGAGAACAGAATGCTGTGTGAAGAAAATGCATCGCGTCAAACAATTATAATCTGAACAGAATTCGCAATTCTTGTCTTATATCTTCTACTCGTAATATTAGTCCATACATTACAATTTGAAGGAGTTCAGTCTTTACATAGTTTTTGTAACTACTTTTAAATAATAAATTCGTGGAAATCCTATAATTATAAATGTAGATATTACATAGCCTACACGGACAGAACGCCAGACAAATTACGCTATATATGGCGGATCTAACCTATTGTTATATAATATTGCAAAATATCTCAGAACGACGAAAAAGTACGTTGTGAAACATGAAATTCCCATAGGCCTACATCTAATGCGTTAGACAAGAGCATTCAATGTCTAGACTTGAAATATAACTATTTTAATTTATAAAAACCGAGTTGTACTACCTTGCAGAGGCATGAAAGATGGACCTAATTAACACATGTTCATAAAAATGACATTGCGTTAACTAATGCTTGCACCAATGGGAAGAGTAACAGCTGTACCTAACGAGATACGCTTCATTTTAACCGTTATATTAATTGCCAAGTGACACCTGTTGAATTAAATTTGTTAGTACAGTTGCAAGCAGAGTTTAACCATTCTAGGTTCATAATATTGTTTGATTTTCCATCCGCCTCCAGTTTCTCCTTATGATGGGTTTTACCTTCTAAAACCAAACTCTGTATATGGTCTTCATTCCCACTGTTATCTTAGCACGGATGGTGAGTGTGATTTGCGTTACGTCAAGCCAAATCCTAAGCCGAGGAAGGTTGGCTGGTTGGAGCTCGCGGCGGTGCAAGCCCTGCAGACTGGAGCAGGGCAATCAATGGCTGCTGGTAGCACGAGATCGTGCTTAACCCCACCTCTCAGACCCCCTCTGGCCTCGGGCGTGCCCCGGAGTTGGGGGACCAAGGGGGGCACCCACAGGTAAACAACTCTCTCTCTCTCTCTCAAGAACCATAACTGTTTCGACAGGGTGAATAAAAACATCTTTGCGTAGCCAAAGATACGCTTACGGGAATGATTCTTTTCCAGCGTCTGTTTAGAATTTGTTAAAAATGGTTGTTTGGAGTTGTGTTCGCCACCACGTCCAAACCGTATCTGAGGTCAAACCAGTTCTCTTCCAGTTGGTACCAGGGGCTGTTTGCTAACAGAACATCGTCCGAGCGTGAAGCTGATCACTCTCTTGCACCAACTGACGAGGATAAGAACGCATGGAGTCTTTATTAATGGCGCAGTTGTTAATTAAGCATAGCAACAATTTTACTTTACACATAATTTTCGTTAAATTTAATAACCTTTAATCCTAAAGATCATGAATGTTAAATGTACGTAAGTCTTAGCTACGCATTCAGTTAGATTACGCCTACATAAATCAACGACATTGGAAAGCATGTGGAAGGACTGAGAAATACAAAGAAAACGGAACAGCAGGTGTTTGGATCGAGATTTGAATCTCTAACTTCCTGAATATAATCTCCCGACCTCGATATTCGGCTGGCAACACACTTATCAGGACAGGTCAGTTAGCACTCCTATTGTTTGAGCTACGGGATGGAATTCCAGGGTTTGAATCCCATCATGGAAGAATTTTTCGTCACAACGTCTGGGGCCCAGTTCCATGAATACCGGGGTTCTTTCATAGAATCGAGTAAAGCGATAGAGACATGAAGCTAATCATTCACTTCCATTTGTAGCGAGGTTAAGAATAAGTGGAGCTATAATTCAACTTCCCAACACAACTGCGTGGCATCATTTTACGTTTAGCGTGGAGTTAAATTACCCGTGTCTTAGTACTGCGCTGTGAAGGCGTGCTGAAGGTTCAAAATTTAGTTCTCGACACTGTGTCCAGCTTCCAGCTGAGAATTTTATTCTCTGAATGAGAGCTCCCGGTACTTATTGGTATGGAGACCCCAGACTTTCAGTGTTGATGTTGTCGCGAAAAGAAAAATATGTTACCATCACGGGAACAAAAGTTGCAGGCAGCATTCTACTCTTCAGACGGATCTACAAAGATAAGTAAGCTGACAGTGCATTGAATTTTAACCCAGTCGGTAGAACGTGTTTCGGTTCCTTGCCTCTGTTGGCTCTTCAAGGCTCTCAGCCCCATGGTCACACCCTTTCGTGATTTCTCTCTTTATATGGGTTCACTATTTGTGGGAAACCAGGCTTCACTCGTGGGTCACTGCTATCATATAAAATCTGCACGTTTGTTCTACAGATTCAATTAAATGTGTCTCATTTTACATTTTCTCATTCGGTTCTTGTAGGATCATTTGGTTACGCAGTGCACGTTTCTAGCAAATCTACTCCAGAGTAGTGCCTGCTGCTTCGTATTCACGAAAATCACGGGTTAAATCCAGAGACCGACTTTTATGACTACAATTTTAATAGCGGTCTTTTCTGACATACACAATGAAGTCTTAAGGACCGAAGTACTTACGGAGTCCAGAAGTAACGCGTTTTAGTTACGCTGTTGATATACGAGACTAGCATTAAAGGTTTCGCTTATTTCGACAAACTTCCAAGGATTAAAAGTTCATTTTTAGAAATAGACAATGTGAGATTATATACAGAGAACCACATATAGACGAATTCCAAATAAAAACTATAAAATGCATGCTTCACATTCTAACACACTTAAAGCAATTAAATATATTAAATACTTTAAAAGTAATATTATCTATAACAGTGATTTTAGAACGCAATTTTTAAGAGACAGAAAGTAAATAAAATGTCGACTTCATTTTCATTTAAAGTAGGGGTTGTATTGGACTGATACGAATCAAAATTGAATTTGCCCAATACATTTGTTAGTGAGATACCAAGTAAAACATTTAATTGAAATTTGTTCAGTAATCTCGGCTATAAACATTTAGTTAAACTGACGGACACAATTGCCCGTTTATGCTTTCATGCGTGAACATAGTAGAGTACATTATTCGAGTTGCAATTATCGATATTAATTACATTCAAATTACATATAACAAAAGAAATAAAATGGGTTTGTTCATAAAGAAAAATTAGAAATGACATTACTTGTTCGGTTTTTATTTTATATCTTGCATATCATGATTTATGATTTATGTTTTGTATTTGTCTCTCTGCGAAAATGATGCCACCCGCAGACAAACATGTTTTACGTTAATGCTGCTTGTTTAGATTATAAGTCGCTTCCTCTTTTCTTGCGTAACTTTTGTCGGTATTATAAATACAGTTATTTTTTGTAAGTGTCTGTAATATGCCAGAATATTAATGTACTTAGTACACTTACAAATCTCCCACGTAAAAAAGATCTTTTGAAGAAAGAAAGCGAATTACATGCAAGAACTGTATAAGGTTTTAATTCTAACAGGCAACATTTTAGTAAATATATCTCACACGTGCGTCGGAGATACACTGGCCTGGTGTGTCCTTTTTTAAACTTTACGACTTGAGATACGATGTATATATAATCGTGCAAGTTTAACATGAAGTGTTCAAATCGCGAGCTTAGAATTTCTGATAGACATTTGATTTTGGGGCAAATAAGTATTCTAAAAAATGTCTCTTTCGTGTTATTATTTACCTTAAAACACTGACATTATTGAGGATGTTCTACTGGATTTTGATACAGTGTAGATTTGCAGGTAGATACTAACATTTCAGAAAACATTACATATCTCCTTTTCAGGGCCGTGAAAACCTAAGTTCTCACAATGATATTCTTGTCGCCCTCTGGCATTAGGTAACACTGGTGGTTGGTTTAGTATTGTTAACAACACAGGAGACCGAAAAGAATGAACGATGTTACTGCAAGAAGAATTATTTTACACATGCGAAACAGTGGTCTAAAGAATTTACGTTCTTGGCTTATGCTGTACAATATATAATTTAAACGTTCTTTACAGCTCGCATCCCAGATTTGTTGTTGTTGTTAAGTAAAGGCAAAGGTAAAACTGTTTCTTTGTTTAATCAAGCGTTACGTCACAAAAATCGGAATGGAGATATATTTCCACGCATTCTTAAACTTAAATGCCATCTATTATTGTACTTTATTATGTTTTTGTATTTTATTTTGTCCTTTGTTTTAGTGCTGGCCTGTAATTGACTTTCAGATGTTGTAAACCACGTTAATAAATGAACTAAAATTAAAAAAATAAATAAATTATTGTAATATATAAGTTTAGGTCAGTTGTAGAAAAACTAGATAACATAAATTGGTAAGTACCGAGTACGAAAGAATTTAGACTTAATTCAGGTTTAACAGTTTTAAACTGATTTATGCTACCACACGTTGCAATTTAACGGTTCTAATGCCCATAGGGAGGTTGTATCTGCAAACAGTTTGATATTTCTATAGAAATATGTAAGATATTTCGTGTATATAAAAATGAACATGTTTACTCACGAGTTATCATTATGTAAAGCACTGACTTGTTCGTATTCTTGTCGCATATTGCAGACTGGGTTAGCATTCAAATGAGTTTGAAGACAGGAAGACTTATATTTCAGTACGAATGTGATCCATCACTGGCGAGCTACAGAATGAAGATTTTGCAGGAAATGGCACATCTGCCAGAGCGTGTGAACACAAAATGGAAACATAAGCAGGGAAGGAATAAATTCATTCCGAATTGTTCGTCGACAGAGGAGCAACTGTTATTTTGCGTTTGCTTCTACTGAAGAAGACAAAACATGTAGAATTGATCTTTTAGACTTCGTCCATTGTGTAATTATAAAATTAAAAAGTAAATGTTTTTGAAACTGTATCCTGCTTCCGATTTCTGGCAAAGAAGAGGGAAGGGAACATAAATCTAGGGTTGTACTACCAGTGAGATTTTAATTATTATTTTACGAATATCTTTATATAATTTGACCCAATTTTCTTTTTGGCGACTCTAAATTGCAGCGAAAAGTTTTATTAAGTAGATCGATGTGATTTTTGACGGAAATGAACTATATTCAATTACAAATTCTGGCAAATTACGTATATAACTTAATGATTCTTGCAAAGAGCTTACAACCACCAGTCGACGTGATCAGAAGCGAAAGCAGGAAAATATGCATCCGCGTTATTAGGAGATACTCTCGTTAATTTCCGCTACTCTATTTGTTGTTCCACTCTCCTATCTTGTATCTTTACCACAGACTCTTCAAGATTGATGGCGTGATTCATGTCACAAAGCTGCTTCATGTATTAAATATTCTGTCGTATTTAACAATGTAGCTAAAGGAAATTAATTTGTATTGTAACCAACAATTTTATCAGACCTTTGCCATAACTATTTTCTATAGCTTCTTGGCAAAGATTGTTTATTTAAATGGCTTGTTTGTTTATTTAAAACTAAATAAGTAAATACAAGTTAATTTATAAGGTGTGCCATTATTATGCTGAATTTTAATTACTGTGTTCCTCCTCGGATGTTTTCCTCAGAATGCTAGTGTAGTCTGTCTGCACGTCTTACCTCAGACAATGCGTTATATCCAAAAGAATGTTCGTATAATTTCGCAGTAACATCTAACAAAGTATCAAGTTTCCATCATATACTTTTTAAAATTACCCAAAATTACACTTTGTAGACAAGCAAATTTCTAAGATTATACGCGCGTGTATCCATTGGAACACTTACTTCCAAAAAGAAATGTAATGGTGATCGAAGTAGCGACACGGTTAGGATTGAATTTGCGAAAAGAACTTGTTTAGTATTTTTAGTAGTCATAGTACATCGTAAATTTTTAACGATGGCATATGACTGTATCCTTTTTTACACTACATACATGCATGCAAGACCAGGTTTGCAACAAGAGGATGAGAGCTCCTATATGTGTGTAGCATGTAGCCTGAAACGTCTGGCATGATATAAGGCAATATGAGGCGTGCAAAACAGTAGCACACGCAATGGAAAATTTGATGGGAGGGACCTAAATTGTTCATGGTCCTATAAAACTTACAGCCTTAAATATATTCCATCTAAGGCTGATATTAATCCGGCAAGAAACGAAACCATTCAATGCAACGTGTTTCTGTGCTACTTCAAAATTCTATTTGTTAGCCATAGACTTAAGAAAACTCACAGGCTGCATTACTATTGGCCTTTGTCAGAATAGGCCTTAACACATGTACGTACGCATATCGTTATAAATTTGTTATGTTTAATATACATTTTTATTTACTAATTGATACGATACTCACCTGATTAAAATTAGTTAATTTATAGACTTTATAGTCGATAAATTAATCGCATAATATATTCTGTTAACGAAAACAATTTAATTAAATGTTGTCTTAATAAATAAAGTGTAGGGACATTTTAGATATGTTGGCGATGGTAAAGAAATTTATCAGTTGTAGTATCCTACTAGGAAGTAACATACTGATATTTCTATTACAATAATTTCAGATACTGAACTAAGTAATTAACACAATGCCCTATTTGAAACGCAAACCTAATACAAACAGAATTTGTAAGCTTTGGTGACGTTAGTAACAACAAGAAAAAACTTTTGTTTTCTGGTTTTTATTTGTTAGGAAAAACTAGAAAAATATCTTTACGACAGATGCTGAAAATGTTCGCCATCTTCTCAAAGACTATTGTATTATAATATTGTATTATAATATTGTATTGTATTGATTACATTGTAACAATGATAGGTACAATTAATTTTAATGACGTTACAAACACATAATTTTAGTTGAATATTAGTCACCAAACAATTTAAATAAATAAAAAGTCAATTTTTAACACAGAATAAATAAATATAATTTACATGTTTGATGGAACTCTTGTAATTGACGGGAATTTATGTAGGGTCAAAAGCTGCTTGAGGAAATTGATTTAACATCCAATTTAATCATTTGATTTAGATCATTTGTGATTCTGATCGCTTTCCTGTGTTTTAACGGAATAATGTTATAGGTTTTCGTGTTACTGTAAATGTCAGCACGTAGGAAAAAAACACATCTGAAACGCATTTATATTTTTAGTTTCAATTGCTGTAGTCTGCTATAACGGGAAATGAGATCAACGTTAGACAGTGATAAACAAATACTATATTACAAGAGCAGGTTTCCGCAATGTCACGTCATAAAATACATATGCTAGGTTATTTATCTGTTTTGAAGGAAGTTTTTAGAACGAGTTTTTGGACCCGTCGAAAAATCATTTGATATTTATGAGAACTTTAAATTATTAAGTCTCTCTTTTTATTTTTACATACACAAAACAAATAATACAGAAAGAATATACAAAGATTATCGCACGAAATACATTTCTCAAGTGGAAATGGTAGCCAACATTCTAATTAATCTTCGTATGTTACACAAGACCAAAGTCTAAAGTAGGCTTACATTTATGGGTTACATCATCTGGAAATGTTATTATGTCTCTTCAAAATACTCTATAGAATAGCACGTGGCACATGTCAACATTGATGATTAACAACGAAATCTGAAATAAGAATATTTGAAGAATTAAAGAGAAAGATAAGTATAAAGTAAACATACCAACTCTTATATAGTTGTAGTTACTTGTAATATCTCAATTGTAACCAGTATTTATACAAAATCTGTAAAGACTAAGTTTTATTTTATTTTGTGTCTGCCATGTTTGCCGACAAAAGAGATGGTCACGAAATATCTTCTTCTTCTATGGTTCTCCGGTCCGTATTCGGTCCATGGCCTCCTCATTTTTTGAGGTTTCGAAACATCTTTCTTTTTACGGTGCAAGGTTGTTAGCCTTGCAACCAACCCCCAACCTGGAGGACCAGGGTACCTCTCTTATGGTGTGGCCTCCGCGTGAAGTAAGGGTGACTGGCATACCCTAAAATACCCCTTCTCCCATAAGTTTCTTGCGAAACATATATAGATGGACAAACAGTCGGACATAATTATGTTCCCACTATGTGTTTATTATATGAATGGTAATAATGCAAACAAATTAAGTTCAGAACTGATAAATTTTCTTCAAAAAGATAACCTAAAACTCATTGGTTTTCGAAAATGCAATTAAGTCTCAAGAAACAAATTAGATGCCAACATCACACAAGCGTTACTTTTAAAACCTCTTAGTTCATGTAGAATATTTAATTTGCATTACATATGTACACACGTATTCATTACATCTGGACGATTGTTTTACAGCTTTAGAAACCGGTAATTTATTAAATTGTATTAATTGCTGTAACGTTTAACAAACACTTATGATAAATACTCAGTTAAATTTCCTGCTATCTTGTAAAGTTATAGGTTCTTCAATCACAAATTATCAACATAAAATAATTTATTTTCGTATATTCTAGACTGGCAACTCCAGTGATCAAGAAATTAATTGCTTTCATAATTAATTATCTAAAATTTCATATACTGGGATACTGGGAACGACCCGTTCTTCAAGTGCCTGAGCACTGCGGGCCCCAACTTTTAGTTGGCTTGATCTATTGACATTCGGTTGGACTCCTTGGACGAGGGATCGGCCCGTCGCAAGGCCTCTACCTGTACAACGCAGGAAAACACGGACAAACATCCATGGCTTGAGTGGGATTTGAACCCACGGTCCCAGCGACAAAGCGGCACAAAGCCCGCGCCTCAGACCGCGGGTCACTGTGACCCAAAATTTTATATTCCAGTCATATATTAATTTTATACAGCAGAGAAAGTTTCTCCCATGTTAAACAATTATCACATTTAGCTACGAGAACACTTGGATTTTAGAATAAAGAGGCTGACATGTGTGGGAACAACTGAACGCCTATTAGCTTTCAGTACGTACTGTACCTCTCAGCTTCTGTTTGATGAAGACCGTGGGTGAGGTGATAGATAGTTGTGATTCTACAATGATAAAAGTTACTGTGTGTCAATGCAAGTTAACTGCTTATGGAACTTGAAGACTGATTACAATTGGCTGGTATCACAGTAGATATACCGGCTCATCAGTCATTTATATGGCAGTTGGTGGGCTCCGCCCCATGTTTGACTGCCACCGCCCGCAGTATATAATATATATTTTTACTTCTTTATTTGTTATAAGCTTCACTTCATTCCAATGTAAAGCTAATTTTATTTAATTTTCGATAACAAGTTTGAAAACAACATTATATTTTGACGTAATAGTTAACACTTATGTGCTTCAAAGTAAAGAATTGTCACGTTATCTGTCAACTTCACGAGTACAAAAGTGTTTAAGATTTTTCTCAAGTAGAAAAGATTCTTATTTTCAAACGACAAGAAATTCAAGTGACCAGCATTTCCTTAAAGCAATCAGCAGGCTTATATTTCCGTACGGAAAAAAACTTTAATAAAATTTATATAACAGTTCAAGTTCTATTAAAAGCAAAATGTTATTATAGACCTATTTGTAGAACTACAGTTAAACGTTTGATTTATGGCTATGAATATGAAACTTGTTCTCTTACTTTGAGGGAAAACATAGATTGAGGAAAGTCAGAATGTTTGACCCAGGAGAGGTAAAATATTAAAAAACTGGGGAAAACCACATTACAATGAGCTTCATAAGGTCCTATACTTCGCCAAAATATTGTAATTTGATTGTGTCAAGACGAATAAAATAGGAGGGACAAGTAGCTAACAGGAAAGCAAGGAATTAATACATAATTTTGGCTGAAGAACTGCAAACAAATAATTAATTTAAGAGACATAGGCGTAGATGAGACGATAATATTAAAATGAATCATGTCATGGAAAAGTTAGTTACCTCTTAGAGGATTGGCCTGTGTTGATGTCTGATAAACATTTTACAACTACAAGCTTGGCTGTAACATAGAAATAAACCAAAATTCGTAAAATGTTAATGATTATTTTGCTATTGTTCCTGTAACTATGAAACACCAAGTCTGTGAGAATTATGGAGGAAATTTTGGGCATACTCCGATAAACCAACCTCTGTGATGAGACAACAACGCGTTTTGTTGAATGGATAGTTCTGTTCCTCACCACACAACCATTCGCCTTGGCTGGGACATATTGATTATGAATAGATTTATACATAGTAAAGAATCGGAGAGAAAACTCTCATCAGAGTCTGAAGCTCGCTTCGCAGTCCTGAAGGAATAGGAGTAAACGTAAACATAAAGGAATAAATACGCACCAAGAAAAGCTACCAGGAAAATGTTCTTCCTTGTTAAAATTTTGCATATGTTGTGGATAGGATTTATACACTGAAATGAAGAACGACAGATAAAACGGGCTTCTAGGGCCCATCCAGTCAGTTATCGAAAGGGTAACTGGGATTCTTTCCCCGTGGTGCAGCGGCCACACTTTGATGGTGACCACTTAACCTTCGCCTAGTGTAGAGGTTTAGAAAGCGTGGAGCATGTTCTCCACTCTTCTATAGGCCTACGTCTTGATGGAGTGGTTCTTAAGCACAAGAACCACTTTACATTTAACTTCAAATGGCATGAAATAAAAACACGTTGTTTAGACCCAAAGTTGTTTTCTTTACATCCTTAGGAATATTATACATACACTGAAATAAAGTGTATGAGAAAAGAGGTGAAATGTAGGGGATTGGAATTTGAAACATCGCAATAATTACAAGGTCCCTAAACCAAAGGTTCCTGATAACCACTGTCTTATTTAGATAGTCGTAAGAACTAAGTCGTCTTTTAGAGCCTATTATAAATTATTGTTGCAGGCCTAATCTCAGCCTCTGATAATCTATCTACTCTTAATACATTCTGGTAGCAAAAATGCAAAAAAAAAATATATGGTGACGTCTATGGCGGTGTCCGGCGGGATCTGCATTTAGTGGGAGTCTGGAATTAAGTCGTTGATTTCTTGTTGGTGCGTTTGACAAAAATCTGGTTTTAGTCGCCGTGAAGATATTTCCAGATTGGATTAGTTTATAAAAACGTTGTAAAATCTGTACTTTCAATGCGGTTTTAAAAGATAATGGAACAGTAAATTGTGTTACTGTCCAACACGAAAAAGGTTAATTCTCTTCAACTTTTATGGGCAATATGCTCCGCTAGTAAGTTAACAAAAACAAACATTTTCTCTGTGGTCTCCAGTCTTGAAATTTTTTTTAGAGATGTGAAATAAATGATTTGCATATATCTGAATAGAGTTCAGTGGTCGCGGTGTTATACAGAGAAGTAGGTAGTTGTCGAATTATTTTATAGTACGTCACGCGTGACGATCATTTTTATTAGCGCATTAAAAGCGATTTAACTGTGACTACTCCTTTATAAACATTTCGTATATTCATCATCATTACGCCTGAAAGATGCTGCACTGTCAGAGCACTGTGTGACAGGTGTTTGCTTTGCAATTCTGTGACGGACGGAACAAATTGTTCATTTCCTGTCACATTACCGTATTTTACAAATTACGTATATTAAGTGCGCACCACATGTGGGAGATTGTAGCTCAAATAAAACTTTTAATACTTCAACCTTAGTAGATACTAAATGGAAGATAAGGCTTTTAAGACACAAGCGCAAATTTAAGGGTAATATTTAAATTAGATCATAAAGAAACAGCGTAGGGGGCTGTATTTTATATTAATTTCTTCAGAACAGGGACTAGTAGCAGGCTATTGTGGACACGATAATGAACCTTAGGCTACCATGATAAATTTAGGATTTTTTTCTTTATCAGCAGAGCGATTATTAGTTTTTTAAGACGGACTCAACTCCATGGAGTAAGTTAATGAACACAGATACGTATGAAGATTGCTGTCTTCTGGGTTGTTGCGCCGTGTAGTCTGGTAGATGTTTACTACACGGCGCAACAACCCAGAATACAGCAATCTTCAGACTCACCGTCGTGAAAACCTCAAATCCTATACAGAAACGAATATTCTTATAAATGGAGAAGCCGTAAAATAATAGAGTAATTTGAGAATAACTGTACGATGTGCTTGGAAGCCTCTTAACTAATTACAGAGCGTTATCTTAGAAGTTAATTTACTGCAGACTTAAATGTATTTTTCATACTTCTTATCACCAGTGTGAAAACTACAATACACAGACATTAGTTGTGTTCTTTTGAAAGATAAGCAGTAAGTTACACATTCCACTGGCTTGGGACACAAAATATTTTGCTTGTATTTAATTAAATACAACAACATGAATTTGTCCTAAGTAAAAGTAATGACTTAAATTACCTACATGATGTAAAAATAGTGAAATATCAATCCGATTTTAATTTTAAAGTACGTGACGTAGTGATTTATACGGACCAAAATTAAATTCGTGCAAATTTAAATAAAGCGCCAAACCAAATTCAAAATTCTGAGTTGTGTTGAAGATGAAACATGCGATCTAGGAGACCGACCGCTAGATGTAGACCCATATTATGGTTTTATTCACAGTTTTACAAAAAATACACAAAGTTTTACATTATGAACCTAAAGATTCAAGAACTGTTGTTATTTTCAAGTATGAACATTCTGATTATGTGTGCAAGTACACATGTTACGTATGCGTTCATGCATAAAAGCTTGGTTTATCTAATGGTGTCTCAATTGATCATACCATAAAGCGTCGAATGACAGGATGATTAACGAATTGGAAGGGATGAGGAAGGATGTACCTTGAAAGGTATTATCCCAGAATACCAATTAAGTATCCAAAACATTCCACTGCGTCTTTCAGTTACTCATTTTAGCTCAAGAAATAAAACCAAGGATGACAATTCGGACAGTGTAAGGAATCTGTTTGTATACACCGACAGTGAAGATTTTTATTCCCGAAAAAATGGCTCATATACATTATGAGGAAGGCATGTGTAAAGAGGTTCACAGCATTTTGTCAGTATTTCAGGAGCTCATAGTCAGGAATATCATATGAACAAGGTTGGTGACAAAGACGTCGACATTCTCTAAAACATTCGACTGAACTCATTACTTACATGGTTATTCATCCGAGAAGGCTTTACTGAAAATATTAAAGAAACTAAATTATAAACAACTGCAATTAATTATCGTGAAAAACCGAGCTCTAAATCGGCTTACACTTTGGGAATGAGTCGGTTCTGCCAACGCGATCACTGGGCCCGACAGTGTTTTGATTCGGAGCGCTGTCTAGAACACGTGCTTCATTCGTTCCACTGCGGTGGATTGGCCGTGTTTAATCATTTAGACAAAGTCTTTCTATTCGGTAATAGAACCTGAAAATTAAACAACGCCAATACCTTAACTCGCCACTGGTCACGATCCTGAGCCAGTTTCATCCACATTCATCCTACGCAAGACCCCTCCTTAAGATCTGTACAAAATGTAAATAAAAATAAAACACCAGTAACCTGCGATCTTAATATTACTGAAGGCGACGTGTTTATTTATTAAAGAGTATTCTTGCCTGTGTTCTTGGACTGCGATGAAATTAATAAGCTTTTCTATTTTGTGCTACATTTTTACATTTTGAGCGCTTGAGGTGTCATGCACGGAATATTTTGTACATCATAATGAAATTTTCGGGGACCCCCGAAGCGCGGGACCAGGGAAACAGCCCCGTTTGCCTCGCCCTTATGACTGCCCTGTCCACATTACATTATAAAATCCATCTTCATGAAATCCGTCTTATTACTATAACTTCACAAAAGTTTTAAATTACTGTGAATGTGACCGGTCCGCCACTGTTTATGTACATGACCAGAGTCAGCCTTGTTTGTACGTCACTTACAAACACTGTACTGCGCATACGTAGTCTATCTGGGAATGAGTCTGATATCCCGTTACCACACTTGTTCAATCGTGCGGTTGAGAGGTGACGATTCAACAATAAATATGACCTCAAGAACACTTTAAACAGGATTTCACATGCCTTGTGGTTCCTATGAATATAATACGCACGGAACAACAATCATTGATTCTTCCTCGCTTCCACCTCTTTACGCAGTGAAGTGAGCCACGACGCTTCTGAAGATGGCTGTCTTCTGGGTTGTAGCGCTGTGTAGCCTGTTAGAAGTTCACCGACGTTTCCGAGGTCCTCGTTTCTTCCGTCATCGGTCTTTTACCAGACTACACGGAGCTACAACCCAGAAGACAGCCTTCTTCTTACTCATAGCCATGAGAACCTCAAATCCTGTACAGAGCTTTACGTCGAATATCAAATAACATAAAAAGAATAAGGTATTAGGAAGGATATATGAACAACAGAAGTAAAAAAGAATAGATGATTGAAACATGTAGCATACATGGGCAGATGAGATATGTTTCCACATATTAGGTTACAGAACTTTAAAGAAATATTAATTCGGAACATATAGGCGTAGATGTATTATGTATTAAATTTTACCTTAAAGAAAAACGACAGGAAAGTGTGGAATTAAAGTGGTCAACATATTTCACACTACCTTTCATGGAATCAGAATTTTCATTACCGTATTTATTGGATCTTGAGGCAGGTGAATCAGTCAACACCCATATATCCTATTAAGATCTGCTTTATTTTGTCCTTCGATATCGTTTGCTCTTAGGACTTCTTCAGATATTTCGACGAAGAACTTATATACATTTCTAATCTCTTAATAATGCTTTCTAAAGAATAGAAATTATGAAGCTCTTTATCACTCAACATCTATGAAACAGTAAAAATGTTTACATACTCAGCAATGCTTATGTTTCGTATGTAGCTGCAGCTGTCCTAGTGGCATGTCACATATCATAGTAGATCTATCAGATACCACATTTACACTCCATGAATTTACATGTTGCTATTTTCAGTTTAAAAAGAGAATAGCCTAAGTTACATCTCTTAAATATCTGATAAAATTTAACGGCTCTGGATTCTGTATTGAATATAATAATTATCCCATCTTTAAAAGCTTGCATAGATAAAGCTTTCTGGTCACCGAAGACAGAAAGGAGATTCTTCCATGCGTCGTTAATTAAATTCATGCAAACTGCGTAAGGAGATGGAGACATCCATATGAATAATTATATCTTTCTGAAAATTATCCGAAAGTGGCTGTAATAGATGCCAACATCTGGAAAATTTCCGAAAGGTCATATTAATTACATGCCGAAAGTAGGCTTAAATAGCATTATTTTATAGTAAGATATAATAATATTTTTGCCGCCACGGTGGTCTAGCGGTCAGAACGCTACTTCTTGGGGTCCCGGGTTCAATTCCCGGCGATGCTCAGATTTATAACTTGTGTTGGGCAAGGCAGTGGTCTAGGCATCACGGAGTTTTCCTCCGGGGGCTTCCCCGATTTCTCCGTGGCATCCCAATAATTACTCCACTCACACTCACACAGAAGTAGGCAATGGCAAACCACTTCTGGATCATCTGCCAAGAATGTATATATGTATGAGCAGGTCCCTGACACCCTGAAGAGGATGGAAGGATCCTGTTCATAATATATGGACCTGTCGTAAGACAGAACACTAATAATAAAATAATAATAATAATATTTATGAATGTAACCAAAAGAAATTCGATCAACAATCAAAGGATGATTTCGCATTTTGACTAATTATAAAACAGAGATTTATGCCAAGAACAAATTAGAAGACTGTTTATTTTGACTGATTAAAACGCAGAATTCTGATTCTGAGAATCAATTAGAGAATATCTTACTGCGATAAATTATAAAACAGGATATGATACCTAACACTTGTCAACAATTTATGATACTGAATATAACCTCACAGGCATCAAACTAGCAATTCAAATAAAAATATGCAGAGGTTATAATTGCCAAAAAAACAAGCAATTAAATTAAAACAGAAATAAATGTAAATACACAAATAATAAGTACAACATAAAATTTGCATTTCATGAAGTTGGCGAGATGTGATCGACAGTCTAACAGACAAAACCTGCTGTTGCAAAATCGACCTTAGGATGGTATTGGGAGGTGGGAGGAGGGGTGTATAATTTGAGGCCAAGAACCCTTGCTTTGTTTGCCTTGTACACGAAGGGCAACACATGTATTATTATTGACCCCTCTGCGACGATAATCGTGCTGGCTGCAATGTTGTTGTGAACATTCATACTGTCACCCTGGGACACTGTGTCCGACAAGACAAATTTGCTTCCAGCTTCAATGCTCGTTCAGGTCTGATCTGCTCATCGAATTAATAACACATGTTTCTATTTCAAGCCACTATTCTCTTCTGAATAACTTTTATCAATAATTATGATTTATACATAGTTATTTAACGACGCTAGTTACATTTCGGAGATTAACATTCAATAAGCTTATCGTGAATAGTACGGCGAACGTGGAGTACTTTAAAGAATTAAAAACACAAGAATAATATGCACTTAAATGCGTCA
>NW_019059851.1:552255-594736 GCF_000696155.1 Zootermopsis nevadensis | reverse complement strand
TCTTCTTTCGCTTTTCTTTATTTCTTAAATATGTCTGATGTTGTAGTTCTTTACGTCGCTGTTCAGAGGCCAACTGTTCTTGGTCAGTCAACTTTTTACGTCCAGCCCCACCCCTGCAAATCTTCGTCTTAAAATCGATCATAAAGTCAGTTTTCATAATAGTTTTCGTAATCGTAATATATCGAATGAGTATCAGTTTACCTTGTTGGAGTTGGTACTTCAAATACTTGATAACGTCTTCTTTCACTTTTCTGATGTTTTAGGCCAACTGTCAGTCAATATTCCAGAATGCTAAGTGCTCCTTCTGGAGCAGTGATAATGCCACTCGCTTGATATTTTTTGATTTCTTTGTTGTGAAGCGTTATATTTGTTTACTCGACATTGTTGTGTTCAACAACAATGCCGTGTAAACAAATATTTGTTGACATTGTTGATGACGTCATTTTTTGACGACAAATTGGTTGACGACAACGAGGAATCACAAATTTTTATAGTAAAGATATGAAAAAACACACAGACATCAAATACAAAACCGTGTCACTGCACTATTTATCACAAATGTATCTGCAACCTTACAAACTGACTTAGAAGACCAACCAGTTTACGCGTTTCGAGTACCCGTCGCCAGAGGCTGCAGCCAACTGTCAAGTGCGAGGACAGACCTTGACCTTTACTTTGCCGGAATGGATGACCCGAGTGGGAGCCTCGCAGCCAATCCGTCTGTCCCCAATAACACGTGACCCCGATACCGCTAGGGGCATCTACGACGGGTGCTGACCTATCGAATGTGCCTACCTCATGACCTTCTGGTGAGGGACACACTTCTTTGGCTGAACCGTGTCTTTTTTTTTTTAGGTCTGTTCAGTTCCAGATACAAGTTGAGAGAAAACCGTTGGTTGAGCTCAGAGTATTTAAATACAAGGATGAAGTTGCGCTGCAATTTCTGGTGTCGCGTGTGCGTTTTATAAATCCATTCTTTGCTAGTTTTCGTTTGGCCGATCTATCAAAATCAAATCTGTAACAGCTTACACGTAAATATTCAGCGTTGGAAAGCAAGTTACACTACATACCTACACATAAACTGTTTTGTCTTATTTGGCTGCATATTTATTGTATCAAAAGTATTTCAAATAAAGCTTTAAACATTATTTGTATAAGTTACTAAGCCTTGTCTAAAATGTTTTCGTGTGGTAAGCGGTTAAGAAAAGATGGCCCTGAGCTAGCCTGAGCCAGGGGGCCCAAAACCTTTTCACCTTTTTTACCTGAAAACGGGAACAGAATCTAGCTTCCGAAGAATTACAGTTTTATAGCATGTAGACGATTATGTAGGATTTGAGGTTTTCACGGTGGTGAGTCTGAATTTGGCTGTCTTATGTGTTTTTGCGCCGTGTAGTCTGGTATAAGTTTACCGGCGTTTCAGATGTACTTGCTGCCTCCATCTTCAGAGCTATGATGGATGCAGCAAGGACCCCTAAAACGTCGGCAGACTTCTACCAGACTAAACGGCGCAATAACACAGAAGACAGCCATCTTTACCATGCAGACGATTGACAAAATCCAAAAGAACAGTTTAACACCCTACATTTATTATTTTTCCCTGCAAACGAGAGACAAAGTTTCATTCCAACACAAAACCACACGTAATTTATACAAATAGATTTGTTTAGTATTACGATTACGTGGTCTGCTACTCGTATTTGTAGAAAACATACAAGAGAACGCACTTCACTGAAGCAAATACTTTATGTGACAGAAACATCAACGAATGTGCGGAAACACTAGGTTACTTTGCGAATCAAACCACGTACACAAAGAGATAAAGAAGCAGTTTAATGATTTCAAAAGAGTACCCTATAAATCAATGAAGTGTGGAAATGAAACACATGTGGGTGCAAAATATCAGACATGTCTGGACTACCCGTTAATTGCCAGGATGCGCACATTGTTCCTTTTAAGTTTCAGAACAAATGAAGAATGCACTGAAAGACGTGGATTGATATGCGATTCAATAGCAATTACTTTTAAGTTTCGAGTGTAGTAGCCTACATTATCGAATAACAGAATACGCATGGACGAACAACAAAGTTGGTGAACATAATTTCCTTCGTAATAAATATTTTCTGTTTTCATTTAACACAACTAAATTCAAATAATAATAATGGTGATGATAATAATAATCATAACAATACAGAATCGAAGGTTTTCCTGAGAAGCTGATTATCGCTCAGCTTAATTAATAAAGTCCCCGTATTTTAAGAAACAGAACATCATTACCAAGAGTTTATACCATTTATAGAGTTTGGACCTTATGAGTAAGCTGAATCTAGTCATCACTTTTACATCCTAATTGATTAAGGCCCGTTAAAATGTTGACATTCTTTAAGCACCCAAATCTCCTACAAGTGGTCTATTACCTTGACGTCTCCAAACTAAAATTATACATGCATGTCTCATTTCCCCAACCATGACGTATGTGCTTCATCATTGTAATAATATTCGTTGAAGAGTACAAATTATAAAGTTCCTCGCTATGAAATTTCCTCCAACGCTGTGTTACTCCATTTCTTTTAGGTCAAAATATTGTCCTCAGTGCCCTAAATTCAAACATCCCCAGTCTGTAATTCCCACAGAGTAAAAGAACAGAAAAGATTTTCTTGCGACAATTCGTAAAGTTGTGTTTTAAGAGGGATGTTAACTATAAAGTCACCCCTACCCCCTGACCACCCGGGTGTGTAGGATCACCTATTTTCTGTATTTTGCGCAAAATATCTGTGAGCCTGAGCAACGTTACAATAAGCGTTGAAGCTAAAATGAAAAAGGCCTTGTGTGCTATTCTTTCCCCTCCGACCGCGCACCAAGGCTGGCTATCTCGGAGATATTTTGCTGTAAGTACAATGCCGCTGCTGCTTATACAAAGATATGCAGTCACAAAACATAACTATGGGACAATATTAAAACACACTCGTTTTACTACCTGGGTGCGATCTACAGGTGCTAACGATCTCAAGAGATGTAAAGACATTTAGAACCTCCAGAAATGTTACTCATTTCATTTAAAACCATGTTGTAGCTAACCAAGATATGATAAATTTTTAAACACGGAAACAGGAGGGTGACAGGTCACCCCTCCCCCTCCAGCCAGGAATTAAAGCAACACTACTGAGCTCGAAATCATGAAGTTGTGTGAGACATCTGGTGATGGCATGTGCTGAACAGATCTGCTCTGCAAGAGGAGCAGTCGGGCGAAGTTCAACGTCGCCAGAGGGCCAATCGCTGAGTTGTATACTATTCATTCGCTCTTTTACTCTTCTTATTGCTAAATACTTAATAACTTATTTAAAGGTAGGCTACAAGTCTTTTCCAATGTTAACCCAACTTATACATGGTCTTACAAAATGTGTCTCTGATTTCCGGTAACATTTAAACAGTTTTTGGTATGAGTTTACCAGACAGTTTTTCTAAGTGTTCAACACATTTTCACCTGCAATTATTACTTCTAACGTATATACACATACATACATATAGGTATAAATTTTAAATTTGTGAAATGTTAATTTTTATACGTTTTTAGAATGAAGTGCGTGAAATGAGCGTGTAATGGTGAGATCGCATCTGTCCGTCTGTCTACTCGTACCAATAGCCAACGAACGAATGCAGATAAAATTTCATATTTGGTGTAGACACTTAAAATTGTAGTGTGAATTGAATATTCGTCCATATTAGTTCATAATAATGCATACTTCACACAAAAATCAAATGAAATATACGTATGTACTCAAAGTAGCTCATCTTACAAAAATGTTTACATCTTATAAATTTCAAATTTTATGATGATATTCAAATTTTACTTTTATGCTTTTCAGCATTTTAAGCATTTTAGACTGTTTGGCTAATATAAATATTTCATTTAAACTAACTGTTTATGCTTGTATTTGTTTTATTAGGCTGTCTATTCAACAGTCACAGATAAATTACATGACTTTTTAAAGTTAATTTTGTAGAGTTCTCAACGTTTTCCAGACTTTAAAGCCACTTTCGTATTTTCTTATCCAGTAGCGGGCTGCTATGTTATAAACGAAGGTCGTTTACAGAAAAGTCACGGTAATTTATTAAACATTCTTCTAAATTAGGCCCACTATTGCAAACAGATTCACACAGGTTAACATTTGTTCTTTTATTATTTAATTTACGCCTGAGTCAGCTTAAGTACAAGATTTTGTTGACATACAAATGTTCTGGCTTTAACATTCTTTACATGACACATACGAAGGCCGGGTGGCACTAGCTCATGCAAAACTGTCGACACTCTGTCTGAAGCATGAAGTGTGACAAATTCCTGAGCCCGCCTTTCCTGTTCTGCTCGAAAATAAGGGTGACTGAAGAAAGAAGTATTATATAAACGCATTCCTCAGCAGAACAAGTAGGAGACCCTTGTCGGCATCGCTTCTGAACACATAAAGAACTGCAATAATTTTTAGTAACTTTACGGCTGCATTAAAACTCGTCACCCATGTGGTCTTACTTCTCTGACTTCTTTCTTGACTCGGTCAAGGCTTGTACATGGTTTGAAAATATTTCTTCCGTTCAATTGATAAGTAAAATTGCATCTACGATTATAAACCGCGGTAACGTAGACCATAGAGTGTTCCAGATTTTAAAGGATGTAGTCTTTTGTCATTATTTTTAATTTATTTCAATCATTAGGTATTTTAACTAAAACTCTTCAGGGACGATTTTTCCTGAATTATACTTACTACAAAGTAACTCCACTGAAGAGGCATTCTTCTTCTTACAAAAAATCCTGCCACTGGCTCCTGTCTTGCATTATTTCTTTAAAATCCATTTGAATATTATCCACCAATCAGCGCCTAAGTTTTTTGATCACAAACTTGTATAGTTTCCCAACAAACACATGTCACAAAGCAGAGCTGGGTCTTTTCCAGATTCTGTTTAATATGACTTAACAGCTTTATAGCATCAATCAAAGTTTAGAATGTCTTGTCATAATTAATTAATAATTATGTATGGCTCTGCTTATGATCAGTCACTGAGGACGTTTTGAAAGTACAGACATTTTCTCTTGATTCGGTCCGAACTCCGGTCACTTCAAAGCAGATCGATTCGAGTCAAGTAATTTCCCACCCCTGATGTAAAGGAATCATAAGAAACACATTAAATACTTAATGTAAAGTGGCATGTCTTGAGATTTGATGGACTGCATGCGGGTGTTTTCTAAATGCGAGTTAGACATCATTTTGCAGTCTCGCATGCTGGATACTCGCTGCCAGACACCCGCAGTTCATGACAATGCGCCTGTTAACACTGGAGAAACTGAAGATGTTTGATTAAGCTAGAGGTTTAGTTGACATGACGGAAACATGGTGTATATGTTTAATATGATAATTTTACCTGTAGTACATTACACATATTGATTACACAAGTCCGAACAAAAACTTCTAATTATTACAAATGCAAATTAAAAACCTGTCAGAATTTTATATTGCATTAGTCCTGTTGTGCTCAGCAGAACAGTTCCTTCTGCAATGTTAGCTCTGTTTTCACAAGCCACGTTCTAATCTCTTTAATTATCTCGTGGCAGGCGCGGTTGACTCCAAACAAGAACCTGGGTACCTGATCAGTCTCCCGCCAATTATCGCTTGCTACAAACAACACAACCTTTGTGCAGGAGCAATAGCATTTTCTGCAAGAGTGATCAAGCACGAAGACTCTCTCTATATTGTTATAGCTCCTCGAGCTAGCTTCATCGATCGAGTACATTAATTTTAATCACATTCACCTCTGAGTACTGCCTTAGCTCCTCTTTTTGCAAGTGCGCAGTTCGCCATAATACCCTTTTGACCATCTTGTGGCAATCTAAGTCTATATCTGCAATCAGTAAGCAATTTGAAGCCCTCTGAGGTCATATGACTCTTATTTCGTGTGTGTGGATAAGGGGGGTCAATCATCCGTGAACTAGAGAGAACGAAATTCCTATATTTTAATTTGTTATCTAAGGGTAGGCAAAAAACATAGAAGACAGGTTTTGTATTTCTTACAATTCTGAGTCTCTAAGGGTCTGTGTAAATGGTGGTTCATTATAGTAATATAGTATTAGACACTATTCATTTTCTGAATGTATTTGAAATGATCAACTTTTCAGGAGTTGGGCCTAATCCCATCCTTAGGTATTTGATTCCACTCTATTAACATATATTTTAATTACCTTTTAATTTTACGATTTCTGGCATTCACCTATCAGGAAGAAATTAAGAATTGGAGAAAACCCTTGTCTAAATAATATTTAATGTTCTAGTCTGTATCGCAAATAAAATATTACATTTCATCATTACAAAGATCAATTTTGAGTCAACGTTTATGGAAATAATCCCTGTTTAATCTGAAAATCACAACAAACACGTAAGCAAAAATGCATACATTGATTATTAAGACAGTTGGGATTTAAGGTGACCACTGTGCTTTAAAGGGTTAACCGAAATGTGGATAAGATACATGTTAAGTCTTTCATGCTGATGATGACTGAAATAACCTACATTTTTCGATTATGTTTTTATTACACTACGTGAACTATGTTCAGTTTTTGACATGTCCGTAGTATTACGAAGCGTACGATTCTTAAACTGTTTTTGTGCTCTGCTTTGGGGATGTCGCGTTGCTAAATATTTAAGTTAAACCCTCACGCAGCATAACTAGGCCATTAATATACTAACTGTTTTCCAAAGGAACTGAAACTAAACACTTGAATAAAACTAATTCCTTGGACAAGAGTCCTTGAGAAGTTTAGGCAAGCTGGTCAAGAAATTCTTCTCCATTCATTGAACCCGATGATTCATTACCGAGTTCACAAGAGCCTAAACGCTACCATGGGCTATGTGGCCGATCCAAACCCATACACCCTGTTACTTAAGATCGATTTGAATATTATCCTTCTAACTACACACAGGCCTCCTAAAACCGTTGTCTAGATAATACAAAGAGAATTATTTTAGGGCGAATTCCTCCATCGCATTTCATAACTTTCTGACTTTCTAATGTGAAAGGGTGTTAATATCCTGTTCATTATCCTTTGTTTACTTAACATACGAAACTCATTTAACAAAATGACAATTTTACAAGAGGTCTCTGCTATTTAATTCACAAAGTAAAATAAACAAAACCATGCAGATATTTAGTCGCGTAGAGATACTCAAAATGTTTATCTCTTGTAACATAACTATAAATTTAATTTAACTTCAGAACTGCAAATAAAGTTTCTGTGTTTAACAAGAGAGAGGATCAGATAAAAAAACACGAAATTGGCGGCGGATATTTTTGGTTTGGGTGCTAGCTGAGATTGACCTGGGGCCAAGGTGAGCCACCACGCCTCCCCTCCCAAGCTACAGCTTCCCTGGCGCCCGAACGGGATGCCTCAGGGCTTCATTTGATTTCTAAAAAGAAAAAGCCTTCCGAGTCTCAGCAATTAACACTGATTACAAACAACTAACAAATATAGAATGATATTGATTGTCTAAAACATTTCTCCCGCAGGACATGGTCTAGAGTTTTAATCTACACGGTGTCATGGATTTTAATATTCCCGATTTAATATTCTCAAAAACAAACTGCAAGTTCAACTTTTATCTTACTAATGTCGGGCACATTTAGCTCCCTATTCATTTGATATCGCGGGTTCTTTCTCAAGAGATAAAGCGACTGAAGCGTGAAGCTAACCACCCACACACATCTATTGTCGAGGTTAAGAATGAATAGATGTAACCATTAATCCCCCAGTGGCTGCCATTTAATGGAGCTTAGGCACGTGGATAACTTTACAGTTTCAACAAATGTTTATATTTTTCTATTTCAATGTACCGCTGCACATGGTATGCCACCAGGTGTGCCGCAAATATTTATAAAAAATTGTTTATTCGCACGTTATAGTCAGGGAAAGGCTATAACTCGTCTTTCGTTATTACAATTCTCTCTCTCTCTCTCTCTCTCTCACATACACACACACACACACACGTTCATCATCAGAAGTTTCGTTCAACATGTGTTGTGTTCTTTATATGCCTGCATTCTTACAAATAAATAAGTAAACAAATAAATAAATAATCTCCTTTAAATAAACCGAAAGGAGGTTCAGTACTGCTAAAACGAAAATTCACTAGTGAACCAAATCCTGATCTATTTCAACTCAATTCACATAGCAAAGACCAATTTCTTTTTAAGTCTTTAAAGCACGGGTATACCTAAAACACCACATACTTTAACATTCGTAACTATAAATTTTACCATAAATTGTGTTTATGGGTTTCGTTTTATCGTCAGAATAAACAGTTATTATTTTCCTAAACAACATTTACATCTATACCATTTATATGAATTAATTCCCTGTTGCCACTGATGATGACCTCTTAAAGTCGAAACGCGTTTGGCACTAGTGTTATTTATAGTGTTAATAGTTTGTTTGCTTATTTTATATTCTAATACACTACACGGTATGCAAAGTTTTAAGATTTACCATCTGATCTCTGCTGTGGGGAAGTTATCACGGCGATGAATATGACAATGTTATTCTTCTCGATCATGACGCTGTATCTCCATCTTTAGTGCTGAAACGTTGGTATCTCTAATCCACACGACGTCACAGAACAAAAGAACAACAACTTCGCGCTGTGTTTCCTTTGCAGCCTTGATGGACTTCGCATTTCGAAGAGATAATATAGGTGTGCATTGTCTTCTTAATATTCCCGGTGATCATAAGTAATTGTACAAATAAAAGAAATAAATAACAGATTAATTGAAAACAATGTGTGAAAAGTACTTTGACAAAACAGAAGGCCGTTGTAGGTTAGAGAAACAAATAAAATTGATCTCAGTGAACAGTTTCTTTGTGAATCCAGACCACACCTCACGAATACGAAACATGAGACAAGTAAGCATTACACACTCTTGATCCTAGAGATGTGAGAACTACCGGAGACATGCAGGTATTTCTTATCCCAAACATGGCACCCAGATACTAATTAAATGGCTATTGTCTTGAAAAAGAATGACAAGACCACAACGTACTGGGAAGAGTGATTCTCATCAAGATGGTATAGTGGGTGTTTCGTTACACTTACCTGTATTTCAAAGAAATGTGCATTTCAGATTCTCACCACGTTTTATCATGGTCTAAATATTGCGTGACTCATTTATTCGGAAGCCACACAAACTGAACAGCGACAAACCCCCCGTTTTAATACCTCCAGCTTACGTCCAAATATTCTTACCACCACCATGAAAACGCCATAAATATTTGTTCTTTCCTTAATATGAGAGACCTAGTATTACACCCATACATAGTGACAGGTAAAACTAGTGTTTTGTACATTTAATCTTTACTTTCCCATGCAAGAGACAAAATGACACGAATATGAATTGAATGGTAATAAGAATTTCTCGAATTTATTTGCGGGTAGAAGAGCCTCACTTTACTGCAGGCTCTAGGCTAATGTGCTCTTATATTGACAAGTTAAGGTGCTTTCGGTAAGATGACTGATATTAAACGCTGAATGAGCATGACTTCCTATCAAGAGACGGAAACTAAAATGCTACATCGCGTATAAGAGGAAGGTCAAGCAACTTCTACCCAAGGACGAACATTCATGTTATACACCAATTACAAGATATAGCTGAGATAATTGTAGGCCTATGCCTCTGAATGTTATGCTACTCTCATCCTCAGACGTTCGCTTTTTTTCCGAGCTAGTCATTGCGTATAATGTGACGTGCTAAAGAGAATCTTCATCTCTTGGAAATAAACTCTCTCATACTGAAAGAGATTTTAAGTTTTCACGGCGGTGAGTCTGAAGAGGCCTGTCTTCTGGGTGTTGTACCGTGTAGTCTGGTAGAAATTTACCGACGTTTCAGAGTCCAGTACTCATGTCGTTTATAAGAAAACAGACTACAGAGTAAAAGCTTGGGCCAATGTGATTCTTGTTTGAAACAAATAAGTTGACCCTCGTGACTGTTAGGGCAATAGCTTATTCTCTCTAAATGTAGACTCATGTGGTTCTGCAAATAACCGATTGAATTTCACTTCATTAACACAGCAAACACTTAAACCCCACTTACCTATAGACCACTGTACCACTTTAACGTTTTCAAATCTTTATGCATCACTTTACTAGTTTTATTTTAGATTAAAATACTGGAACTGTAGAGAGAAACATTTAAAGAACGAATAAGGTTATGTTTTATGTTGCATAAACAAAATTCATATGATTGACTGGGAATCGAATAAGTCTTATTTTATACCCTTCTTGGGTTCGTGGTGTTAGAAAATCAAGCGATAAATTACTTTACGATTTTCTTGCGAAATTTGTAGGCTTGTCTCAGTGTCTGCGCGCGCGCGTCTGTCGCCTTAATACAATTATACCTTTGAATTCTTTTTCTGACTGTCATTTTAGAACCAAAACAGAGTAAAATGAAAATTAACTATAATAGCATGACTGACACGTCAAAGTAGACCAGAGTAAAAAAATCTTGCAGACATAACTTAAGCATACCTATATACCAGTGGTTAAAAGCACTGTCTTCTATAAATGAGGTACTTGCATTGCCTTGATGACGGAGGCAGAAAGCACCTCTGAAACGTATGTTAACTTCTACGAGACTACACGGCGGAACAACCCAGAAGAAAACCTGGAATTTCACAATTATCAGCCAAATGTAACACAAATAAAGGATGCTCAATAAACGACACTAAGGTGAGCATTTAGCATTATAAACCAGAAGGTTATTGAACGGTCAGAAGTTGGACAGCAGGCTAATGTCTGAAGACACTTAGCAACTTTGTCCCCTGGTGAGGAGACACCATAAAGAAAAATATAAACGATTATTTGTCTCGTCGCAGACGAGAAGACGAATGAGTTTATTGCGTCTTGCTTGCAGGCTCATAAATCTATATAATTACTGCCTTTACAAATTAATAAGAAATTTAATTTTGTTTAACCCTTAAAAGTCGATCGGTAACACTTGCTTGAACAATCGGTAATAATTCATTGCGTTTATGAGTTTTATATGATCCCCAATGCAAACAGCTGTCATTTCCTTAAACAGCATTTATTAATTCAATAGTTAAGTGTGGTATTTCTTTGCGTCACGGACTAAATTATTAAATATTATTCAGAAGAGATTCTGCTTCAAATGGTTAATGAAATACGAACTGTTTTAAAAGACAGCATGGGTTTACGTAAAAGAAACTGAAAAATACTGCTGTTGTACTGCATAGAACTCTGATTCCTCTCGTGAAGATTTTATCTAGGTTTACTTCATACATCGACTGCAGACAAAGATAGATATATAAATGATCGATTGAATTCTTCCCTACTGCTCCACTTTAAGACATGGAGGACTAAAAAAGCAGCTTTCACTATTGCACGATAATACAGTATCACATGCCAGCTTCTTAAAACGATAGATCAAAACATAGACGGAAATATTTTATTAAATTAATAACAGGATTTGATTCAATCATTTCCTACCGTCTTTGATATATTTTATGGGCTGAGACAGAAAAATCATAATACTATCCTCTAATCTATTCTGATATGTGCCGAATCGTCTCTGTAAATTTCTCATCCATCTTCCTGTTACTTCCGCTCTCTTCATGTTTCAGATTTTCTGCTTAACACTTCTTTATCATTCTCGCTCAATCTATATTCTCCACTTGCAGCAGGGTTTCGCAAACCGCGGTCCGCGTACGATTCTTATAATAATGTATCAACCTACACGATAACAAATAGGTGATATTAAAAAAACACGTTTTGATCACATCGTCAGCATTTGACAATCAATACCGATGTGTGAATTTGAAGCCTAGGCTTTCATTAAGACCGTCAACTCAAAATCAATGACGTACATGGAAACGTTGGAAGACTCCTCACTGAGAGAAACCAGATTTAATATTATGCAGCGTTAAACAATATTCTTATATATTTTAATCTTTAGCTTTCAAGATAGGAGATAGATAATTTATTAAAAGATTTTAAAGTGACAGACAGCAAGGACTTCCCTAATTTTTATCTGCTGTTAATTTGTTTGTGAATAGCCTATAGTTTGATTGTATTCAAATGCTTCAAGATAGAACCCAGTTGGGTTCTGTATGAGTTAATTTGTTTGTGAATAGCCTATAGTTTGATTTATTACTGTCGATTGTATTCAAATGCTTCAAGATAGAATCCAGTTGGGTTCTGTATGAATGAAATCCCTTAATTAAGGTTATACAGCTTTTCCAAATATTGTTTCAACGGAAACAAACATCAGGACCCAATATGTATTTAGGCTAATTAATTATTTTTAACTGAACTAAATTAACATTAGGTGTATGGAAACTTCATTATTGTAAATATATATATATTTAGATTTGTAAAACAGGATGTCAATGTAGCTCAAATAGAAGTTGCCCATAACATGAACTGATTCAATTCAAATTACCACAACCATTCCTGTAAGGTAACGGTTCTTTAATATGTCAAATTTATTGCCCTATTTCTAACTTATAATTTTCAAGGTCTACTAATATCTGCTTCCACATCTTCCTCACCAAAATTCTGCAAGCCATTATATTTCTTCTATACGAGCTACTTCTCCAGACCAATGACATTATACTTTATTGTAACCATAGCAGTTGCAGATTTAAATCGGTAAATTAACTGTTTGCCCCATTCGCTAAAAAGATGGGAAACGTACACAATAAAAACTGTAATTTCATATAGTACCGTAAGGTTGCCTCATAAAAGATTTTATCTCACGTGTAATTACATTTTGCTCTTGAGTAAAAACGGGCACCTCAAGTGATTCTTTCTGACAAAGCACAAACCACACCAATCGATTATTTTAATTGGTCTCTCTGCAAGGTTACTACGTTGTCTTCAACCGAACAGACCCTAGCAGTTAAAATCATATCCTTGAACAGCATATTCTAATCGGTTATCAACAGATCTCATGAATTTTATAGAAGTCAGAAAAGTAGCTATTCAGCTTCATTAAAATACACGCTACTGACAGTGTCCCATCATTTAAAACAGACATCATTAATCTCCGTACAAATTACTACTGCATGTTATAAATAAAAAAATAACCAGACTTGAACCATCATTTTCTTACGTAACTTCAGCGTGGTTACTTTTGAAAGGCGTAGCACAAGTTGTGTGGTTTTATTTTAAATTAGAAATTTTTTTTGCAACTTTTATACAATTGGCTTCCCAGGATTCTATTTGTAGAGACCGCTTCTTATGAAACAAAACGTGAGACATACGTCATTATGGGGCGGGAGTGTGGGAGGAGCATGGACCATGATGCTATTGGTTCGTGAGAATAACTGTACCAAGATTAAGTGAGAGGGTCGTGGAGGGGCAAATCTGACCATATTGACAGCGATTGGAACACCTGGTAGCTGAAGAAAACATCGAATAGGCTGTATAAACAAGTAGTGTTCATTTGGGGAAAATCGGCAGATTTTTATGAAAATCACTATTTGAGGACATATTTATGTTACTTTCAAAACGTTCCTCTGATACCCAATGCATAGGGTAGGTTGGGTGCCCGATGGTACTACCTAAAAGTGACCTTAAACCAGAATACCTCAAGAGAACATATTTCAATGCTGTACTTAAACATGTTTAAGAGTTATCAAAAATTCGAACTGACTGAGAATAATTTGTAGATGAACAAGACATTTGCTTAATTACAATATAATTACTTCATGACATCCTCAACTCTGATGTTTTTATCTAATAAAATCGATGTGAAGTAAACCCTCGTCCACCTTTTCGTAACTTCTTATAGTTTTAAAAAACACGCATACTAGGCCCCCAAAATTTGTATTTCCATAGGCAATTTTTTTTAAGATTACAAACTATTGTTTATATTATGTGTAAATGAAAAAGTACAGATTAATAACAGACAATGTTAGTAGTAGTAGTAGTAGTAATAATAATAATAATAATAATAATAATAATAATACAATTTTATTTTTTAATTAAAAATATATGAAATATAAAAATCTTCACTACATTTTCAAGTCAGAGGACCGTCATAATGGTCAATCCTCTCATATTCAGAGCAAAATATATCGACCGGAAGCATACCCGATGCATTGTACCCTAGTTTCAGGACACTGCTTCCAACCGTGTCTGGGCCAAAGGCCAAACCGAACTGTCATTAGCCAAAACTTGTGGCAAACAGTTCCCGGTTCCCACTGCGCGGTCTGAGACAGATATTTATTACTTCCCATAAAAAGAACAGAAATTTGAGTGAGTTACGTTACACCAACATAGACTACGTCTTGCCATATTCTGAATAACCTTGGATCGAAACCCTGAATGCGAAATATTAGTATCGGAAATCTCACCGCAGCGGCACGAGTTCGCTCCCAGGTCAGTCCACATGAGATATGGCGTTGGGACAGTTTTTTCTACTTGTTCGTCAGTTTTCCGCTGTCAGTATCATTCCTCCACTGCCCCAATTCCAACCATGCATCATCTTGGAAACGGTTTATGAACCCCATCGAATTGAGCCCAGCTGAATGGCTACTTAGCAAGAACATACTTTGTGTAATGCCTCAAAATATTTTATTAACTTAAGACTAGGCTTTATTTTAAATTAGCTCAGTACTGAACATAGACTAAATAACCTACTTAAAATGCTGAGTTTTTTCCCAAAATCAGTCGCAAGTATATCAATTTGTGTGCAACTCACTGTTGTACCGACATGAACATCATATTCGACACCAGAGGTCTTCATAATTAAAAGTACAACTGAATTTAGAAAAGCAGTTATTTAACATGGGCTTACATATTACAAAAACCACAATTTCTCCAACCCTGTCTTGCTCTCCTTGACGTTGAGTAGCCGGGAAAAAATTGTGCGTTTTGCCTACGTCACTTGCTTGCTGGTGGCTTAAATACAAACTCATGTACTATGTAATCCAAAGCCATTACCACACAATAACTGAGGCAACAAGCTACGAAGCACTACCGAAGAGAAATAACATTTTTAGCATGGGCAATGTATGCTTACCTTATGTCATACCCCTACCATCTAACGCACGTTGAACGTACGGATTCCCCTTTCAACTGTACTACACTGATTTCGACATGTAATAAAAGTGTGTCGCTGAAAACAGAAGGAAGAATATATGTTGTTTTGTACACTGGAGCGTGGACAGGGGGTATGTTGACCTCAAGTAGTCTACCAAGATCGTGATCTTCTACCACACCCTGGATCTTGTTTCTTCTCCTTCTATACAGAGTTCATGTAGCTAAAAAACCCAGCGCATTCGTGACTAAATTGCCAGTGGCTATAATGTACGCCGAAATTTCACCTTTTAAACTATTAATGTGTACATATAAAACAATGATATTCCAAGTTTGGAAAGCAGATATACACTAGGCATTTTAAAGCACAGGAGTTTTTAAGAAACCCAATTAGAATTCAGAAAGTTACTACATAATAATGGGCTGAAATTGATCTGTAATATTTCTTAACCTTCTGGTGTTGATATAGCCTAGTGTCGTGACGAACAAACATCAAAGCAGAAGGTGTTTATAACATCTAAATCCATACAGATAAGCTCCATATATTTCAGATTCCACACGCACCAATTTTGTGATAAGTAAGATTTGTGTGTGGTTTAGATCAATAATAATTTTATAAGAAATGCAGGCAACGAGCTCTATCTTAGGATTTTACTTCAGTTGAGGTGTCAAAGGAATAAAACATTTAAGTTTTGTAAGATTTCAGGTTTTCGAGGGGATTAATGCTGCGCTGTTAATCTGATAGCTATTCCCCGACGTTTCAGCGGAGCATAATGTCTCCATCGTTCGTCCTGGCGACGAAGGCAGTAACCTCCCCTGGAAAGTTAGTTTCAACAAGGACTACACGCCATAGCATCTCAGAAGACAGCCATTTTTATTTAATTTTAATTACATTGTTTTAAAGACCTTAATGAATGTTGATTTTTGTTATTGTAATATAACAGACTAAAAATAAATACAAAATTGAGATCGTGGTTGTCATTGTGGTGAAAATGTCGATGTTGATTTTCTGGACAGAGTATTCCTTTTAAGTTCACGTGGAGTTACAATTTAAGACAAACATTAACACATTAAAAACTGTTAATTTGTTAATTGAAATATCGCTGTTATTGTTATTTTACTGCATCTTTGTCAATGATAGTAGGCAGGTTTGAAACTTTGATATTTCTACGTACATTGTTCCTTATATTAAAATTGGTTTTATGAATTTTTTGTAATGGGGCCTTTAGAGCTTAACACAACTTACGGACCACCACAGCTAAACCGAGTCATGTTTTAAACTTAATTACTTAATTTTTATATTTACATAATCACAGATATATAAATTTTAGTAGATATAGGAGTGTGTTTTTGGTAAATATCCATTATTATCAGCAATATTTCATGAGTTGGGTCGCTTTTCCTTAATTTCGGCGCGGGTCATTCTGTAGTTATTTTTCATTTACATTTGCAAAAAAAGAAAAGTTCTCGCAACATGGCTACTTCGTTTGTTTTTCAATCCAAATGATTTTGTGTACTTGTCACAAATGATTACTCTTGTAATTTTCCTAACTTCATCATATTGATTCACAACTCTAATTCGAAATATGGATTACATTATATCGAATATCGATCATCTATTGTGTCATCCAACAACATTTTTGTATGTAAAGAAATAGAAACAGATTTTTTACATTGAGATAATAATTGCCTATTCTTAGAAGAATATTCTCATTATTTTTGATTAGACGCTTCTGGCAACGTTGTGAGAGAACTGAGATATAACCTGGTAAATAATTACTGAATATTAAGAACCTCTGAAAGATTCAGTACATCAGGAACAGGTCACCAGTAACACTTACTTGGTAACTGTTTTCGACAAGTTTAATATTCCTAAAGTTTGTAACTGTGTTTGCCCTTAGGCGGCCGTTTACAGTAGATCTAGCAAAAATAATTCTACGTAATATTTCTTATTTTGAAGCCCTTTGAAGCTAATCTAAATCATATTTCTCTTCTATCTCCGGTTTAACAATGTTTACATACATTTTCCTGCACCCTTTTACGGGTCCCAACTTCCGTTGGCTTGATCTATGGACATTCGGTAAGACTCCATGGACGAGGGATCGGCCCTTCGCAAGGCCTCTACCTGTACATAGGACATCACATCACAGAAAAACGCGAACACGAACATTCAAGGCTTGAGTGGGATTCGAACCCACGGTCCCAGCGACCAAGCGGCACAAGGCCCACGCCTCAGACCGCGCGGCCACTGCGGACCCCTCTAAATCATACTTAATAATTCAATTTTTAACTCGAATAGAAGTTCACGGTTATGCAATGCAAAATGTTTCTCTACTTTCATTTATCTCATTTGTCATTAGAACTGCTGAATGTCAGACATAAAAAGGCCCTAAAGCTCTTTCTTTCAGAATTCTAGGAAGGGCAGTGGACACTTGTAAGCCGAGAGTAATTTGGGTCAGTTCCGCATTTACTCATGATCCTGCACCCATCTTCAAGTCAGGACGGCGCTTCACAATGAAAGGTTTAAATCTTGTTGCAGGACTTTCACTGGCAACACGCAAGTAATTCAGTACGACAGAGCTAACCATCTGTCAGGGATTTTGTGATTGCATCTAAACAGTGGCGTTTACAAACCACCTGCAAAAAATTCTGCTGATTTATGTAGGTAACTCTCATAGCAAGGGGCATGCAACTAGAATAGGAAATGAAAAAAAATATGTCACAATTTTAGTGCATAAAATTCTTCGAAGGGGGTCATTTGAATAAACAAAGTGAATATGCAAATAATAGTTTTAAGAATGTGATTTGGAATGAAAAGTATCAGTACTGGGTTCATTGGCTGATTTGGATGTTAGAGGTGCTGAATATTTGGGTTCCGTTACCAGAATGTTGACGTTTAATTTTATCGAAGGCAAAGAACGGAAGATTACTGAGATCACGCCAGAGTCTGAATGTCCGTAAACGAACAGAAAACTTTCGGACTGCGTAAACTGAGCAGATGATTCAAAAGTAGAAGTGGCCTCATAAATAAACAAGCCGACATAAGCTGAAACATTAAAGACAAATTTTGCCCGACCATTAATCAGGGGAAAAGAATATTCCTGAGCTAAAAATCGTGTTCCAGATAACACAGTTTACTTAGCTTTATTTGAGTAGTAATTGATGTTAAGTACTTAACATATAAACACAGACAATTTTAATTAGAAACACATAAAGAGACACACCATTTGGGTTATCTAGATGTAGATGGGAGTATAATATCAAAATGTATCTTAAAGAAATATGGTTTGATATTGTGAAATGGATATAGCTGGCTAATTGTTAGTACAGGCCCTTCAGATTTGTGGTGGGCTGTTCTTACTACGGTTTTAAATTTTGGATTCCATAAAAGATGGTCAAAATCTTGACCATCTAAGCGATTATCAGATTATCCAGGTAGTTAATTTATATTACATTTGCTTGTAATTACTAGTGTAGAATATTCCGGACCACATACCAGAGCAACTTGCAAATTAAACATGAAATGAAGAAGGATGCGTTAAGAAAATTATTCTCTTCTTTGTTAATGTTTAAGAACTAATTATTTTTAGTCTTCACAGTACTGACTATTCATACCCTCTTTTCGCTATATTGGTTAAATATAGTTGCACGAGAGCAGACCTATTATTGAAGTGGGCCTAATGCATGTGTACAGTAACATCTCG
Organism: Zootermopsis nevadensis; assembly: GCF_000696155.1. The sequence continues at coordinate 575,946 of NW_019059851.1, read as the reverse complement.
AATTCAGACAGCTGAAATAGTCGTTTAATGGCCATATGATTATTTTTAAACCTATAAGGGAACAGATATAAAGGTACATAATGGTATAGCATACGACCACCTATGAAGGGAGATGACACTTTTTTGTGCCCTAATCAAACAATTATAAGAAACAGACATTACTTTATTTATAAGTGAACAATGGGGAAGAAAAATTAGTAAATCTACCCACGTTTTTATTATTTCGTGTTATACATAATAATTACCTCACTGAAAATTACACATCTATTAAAGTCTTTCTTTTTTTTACAATTTCTGTCGATAATACATTAAATAGCTCTACTATCACCACCACCTCATGGTTATAAAATTATTATTAGCCTGTAATTATCAGATTATTACCTTAATTATAAAGATCGAAGTCATACTGTCTTAAATTTACAGGATGTACATTCATGCCTTATGAAAATGAGCCAATTTGTTCAAAGCTCGGATAAGAAGGCGAACGTATAGACGGACATGACAATACCACATGCGTAACTTACATCAGAAAGGAAAACATATTCAACTTAAAAACATAATTCTTACTTAATTTAATTTAGGCTACCGTCTGAATTCTGTATTTTTCCATGAAACGATATATCGTAAATATTTTGGAGCATATGATAATGCTAAAACATAGACAAGGGCGAAATTTAATTCAATGACTCCCGGAAATAGAATTTAGTATAAAACATTCTCTTTAATGTGACATTATACAAGCCGTGATTCGAGGCGAAAGTACGTGTCGTGTTTAGACGGCGAGTTAAACAAGAAGATAGGCACATCAGAGTAATGGATCACGCTTTGTTCATTTACGCAATTCTTGTAATTAAGTTCGGTCGTTATAGCAGGAGAGAACTAAAGTTTGCTATCTAAATGAGTCACTGGAAAGGCACGTCGGTCAAACATGTAATTAATGAAGATGTAGCACGATGGTAAGACCTGTTTTTTTTTGTTACTGACAGCCTATTAACTTACAATTTGTTTAACAATTTAGAGCGCAATGGTAACCATATGTACCACCTGATTTAACAATCAATAATTGAGCACTGTGTCCACAGAGTTTATTTATGTTCGTTATAGTCTCTCAGAATAAATAGCGGTTATTTCCGTAAACATTAACCAGACACATTTTGTAATAGTGAAGTGTTATCTTTGAGGTATGTACTAAATTTGTAAATATAATTTATATGAACTTGGAGTTAAAATAGTTATTTATCAACTTCTCCATTTTTCATCTGTCCTGTCCTCGAACTCTGTCATAAGTCTCTTACTACTATTGCTGTTAATAGTTCTAGTACTGTTAATACGACATAATTTCTAGTACTGAAACGTTTTAAACGCGCTGTAAATAAAACTGAAATGGTTTCAAACATTTTTCGCAGAATTTCCCAATTCTACATTTAATTACAATCGACTTATCCGTTCATGAGTGGATTCATACGTAAGCTTGCTGCTGATGATGATCACGAATACGTCACATCAGCTGCGCATGAACATAACTTTCTTGTTTTGTTAATGCTTCGATGGGGTGAGACTGTCGCCGTAGAACTGGGCCTCTAACGCGCCCTTTGTCTATTCCACAGATGACATGAGTTAATTTGGAGCAGCGGTAAAATTATGTTTAATCCCACAAGGACTGATCCAGGCGCGAACCCGGGCAACTGCAGTAAAGCTACGCATATTCGTAACCGATACGCAGAAAATGACCTCAACAGACAGTGAAAGGATTTACAGAAATGTGGAAGCCTGTTAAGACAGAAGATAGAATGGAGGAGGAGGTCAAAAGGTCAGTCACTTGGCTTTCACAACATTCGAAGTGCACCAATTGCGCCCCGATGTGGCATGCGGGAGGAGAGGAGTAATTGTAGGGGCGGAGTGGATTGTTTCAGCGGGGCGTGGGTATGACCTCTGCCGCAGGCCTTACCTCCCTACAGCCACACGATTTGACCGTAGCTGCTAATCAGAGCAGTTTCACTACACGACTCCCTTCTCAATCCCACTAATTGCTTAAAACCAGAAACTTTCAACTTATCTGATATTATTAACAAATTTAACGCAGAATTAAAAAGGGATAGATTACAGTAGACTTCCGATTATCCGGGTTGGTTGGGAAATATATATTTTTACGGATAACTGAAACCGCGTATAATCCCGAAAAAATAAAAGAAAACACGAAAGTTTAACAAACACGTAAGTTTGTTTTTCTGACACACTATTTAAATTTTTAAAGACTTACGTAGAAACAGAAATTATTTTATATAAAGATTAGTACAACACACAAAAACTATTTTTTAATGATTTCATCGGATAGTAATGTCATTCTTTTGTCTTAAACTTCAGAATTTAGCAACAACTGATTTAAGTTAACGCTGTAAATAATATGTTACTTGTGTTTATTATTTTATTTTTAAACATTCTTTTAAAATAAACCTTCTAAATTAATTTTTAATTTTCGCTGACTAACTAACTAATTTCAGAATTTACTGAATGGCTGAAGAAGTGACTGGCAATCTAAGTAACTAAATAACCTGAAATATCTTAATTTATACAATAAGTAGCTAATTGATTGACAGACCACCTACCTAAAACAGGGATTTCCCTGAGCAGTCAACAGTTATTAAACTTTCAAGAAATTCAGTGTCATTATGAAACATAAGGTTCATCACTGTAATCATAAAGTCCAGTCCACTTGATCCCGTTCAAATTAAATTATAATTCAGTTTCCTTAACGTACCACTTATCTCCGTTAAGAAATGTAAAGTCAAAGACAGAACCAAAATAAATGCATCCATTATATCTGGATTTTGTGTTGCACTTGGCTTTCGTGCTAAAAAAATTCAACTCCAAATGACCCACGTGAAACATGTTCCAAAAAAAAAATAATTTACGTGTAATGTACTCTGTGTTAGCTTATTACATTACAAACAATATACCATTGTGTAACGTTTCCTGCACTGTTGAAGACCCTGCTACAGAGAGGAACCTCTCACTGGTCATAAGAAGACTACCTTCTGTCAGGTTACAACTGCAATTAGCTTATCTCTCATTCTCAAGCCCACTGTCTTAATTAATGTTTGCTAACCAGAGAAAGATTTTGCTGAGAACCGACTCAGACTTTTTCAAATAAACGGTTAGATTCCCATATGATATTTCTGTGCAATTATTCGGTTACTTCGCTCATCTTAATTTCTGTCATGTTTCTTCGATGTAAAATCAAAACGTAAAGGACATTTTATATTTCACCAAAAATTATACTGACAGCACTAAATAAAATGTAGTTATAAATAATAGGAACATTTATTATTTTTACGTAATTGATTTTCGTTGTCTTTTGAGTACCGACAATATTGTGACACGTTTGACAAGGCTGTTGCTTTGGTAAAATTCTTCTGGAAAATGATGACCTGTGATCCGATATTTAAAGTCAGAATTTAAAGTTACGGAGAGATTTTGAACCAATATGGTGATAATTATATGAGACACAGGAAAGTTTATGTATGGATAAATATATTCAGTGAGGACAGGCGATTGTTGAAGATGCGCGTTCTGGGCGATCATAAACAGTAAACACGTGGTAAGGTCAAGAAGCAACTCGGTCCTTGCATCCCGGGAAAACAAAGAATTAACACTGACAAAACTGTAACTGAAATTATCATCAGCCATGGGAAAAAAGTGCAAGTTAGGTTCAAGACCCTAGAGTGACCTTTGCTAAGGCGCGGTATCTGGCGTCTGCTTGGCTGGGTAAATACGTCATCATGGGGATTCCCCAACACGGCTGCATGAGTGGAGTGTCTGGAGCCTGTCTAGCATTTGAATTCTGCACTCAGTTTTAAGGCCAACTCCGCGCGTAAAAACGCAGGAAGGATTTCGTATTTTATTTAATGTTTATTTAATGACGCTGCTCGGACTATAGTCTATAGCAGACCCGCCCAACCTGACAACCTGTTGCCCGCGGATACATATGAAATAAGAAAACGTCTATTAACCATTTCCCTGGCAACGGCGCGATAGAACGTCGAAGCAATTCCACGAAGTATGAAAGAAAAGTTAGCACCAAGTCCATATTCCCAAGTTTCCCGATCCTAAATCCTTATTGCTAGCGGTTGTTTTTTGCCGGGATTAAAATGTCGACGATTGCCGACGTGTATTATTACGGGGATGTTTTCTAGTTAACGATTTGCAGATGTACCAGCAGGGACTTCTTTCTGATATTTTCATTGCCTGTCTTGCAGTCGGTCTTATTGTGCAAAATATCACACTCAAGTTAAAATCTACGCAATAATATTTTAAAAAGATTATGAGCTTTGTATTTATGAAGACACCCTATTATTATTAATTTATTTTGTAAAAACGTGTTATAAATAAATACACCCTAGCCTAGGTTATGAATTGCAATTTTTATAATTTTCTTCACATTATCAGTATATTTTTATTGTATATAATGAAAAGAAAAATACGCAGATAAAAGTACATATGTCATGAACTTCGTGTTGCCCGCATACAGACCAAATTTTGCAGAAGTTGCCCTCGCAACAAAAAAGGTTTGGCAGGCCTAGTATTAACTAGATCACCGTTTCTCAACCTATGGTACACGTACCACTGGTGGTACGTGAGCCAATGTCGAGTGGTACGCTAAATAAGTAAGAAAATCAAAAGATAATATTAACATAAATAACTTTTCCCTGAACGCATTTGGTTAGTGAGTGAAATAAAATACGCCGAATTATGTACAGCCAGCACAAATAAAAATTTATAAGGGGTTCATGAAAACGAAATTGTGTGGAGAATATTTATATCTAAAAGAGAAAAAATGGCTCTGCAAAAAATACTCGTAATTTGTAGTATTTTTCAAATATTATTACGGTTATCAAATCAAGGATGACATTAGTGGCTTATACAGGACTCATGGGGATATAACAAAATCGTAAAAATTTTAATTGGGAAACGTGGCGGGATGAGACTACCTAGAATATACAGACTTAGATTTCAAAACAGCGATAAAGTTAATAAAACTGGGTACCATAAAGGGCTGAGAATATCTTGACCAGCTGAGAGACTATCATCTTGTGAATAATAATTCTGCTCTTTGAGTTACTTAGTGACTCAAATGACAAGTTTTAAATTATACAAAAATATAATTTTACCTATTATTTTGTATTGGTATGAAACTGAGTCTGTCACATTAGGGGAAGAGGAGAGGGAGATCTCAGGTTGTGGATTGTAACGCCTTGCGGACTTAAGTTTAAAACCAACTTTCTAGTTGTCACCAGATATTAGGATGATCAAATCAAGGAACAATAGGGTGGACGGGGAATGCAGCATGCAAGAGATGGATAAGGGATGTGTACAAAATTATTGTTGTAAAGCCTGAAAACCTAGGTCTGGATCAGGGGTTGGCAAACTACGGCCCGCGGGCCAAATCCGGCCCGCCGCATGTTTTTGTACGGCCCGCAAGCTAAGAACGGATTTTAAATATTTAATTCTTTGAAATTTCACGGATATATTTTCCGAACTCAAACTACAGTTCCAGCAGCGTTTTTCGGATCTTGATGCAAGTGCAGAAGACATTTCCATATTTCAAAATCCATTTGACTGTACAATTAAGAAGCTTCCACCTAACCTTCAATTGGAAGTGATTAATCTGCAGTGTGATGACATGCTAAAAAGCAAATTTCAAGAGAAGAATCTAACAAAATTCTATAAATGTCTTCCAAACTATGAATACGGTCAATTAAGATCATATGCTCGGGGATTGATATCTGTATTTGGCAGCGCCTATCTGTGTGAAAAGACATTTTCAAAGATGAAATGTGTAAAATCTCAATACAGATCAGCATTAACGGATAAACATTTACAATCAATTTTGATGATAGGGAGTACTGAATTTAAACCTCAGTTTGGTGAAATGTTATCTCATAACAGATAATCCAATTATTCTCATTAGTAGAGCTGTATTTCAAACAATTGTAGTCTACTTATTATTATTACGTTACATTTTGTTCAACAAATTTGTTAAAACTTGGTTTTTTTCTTGTTACATAAGTAGGCTTACCTACATAAATATCCTTGAGTTTGCCTCTTGGCCCTTGGAGAGCCTAAAATATTTACTATTTGGCCCTTTAGAAAAAAATGTTTGCCGACCCCTGGTCTAGATGTTAATATATGCCTAATATTAAAATAGGACTTAAGGAAAATGGCGAGGATGATTATTGGATTGATCTGGCTAGGATATGGATTCTAGGCGAGCTTTAATAAATACGATAATAAACTTATGTATTCCATAAAGGGCGAAACTAAGTGAGATACCATCAGTTTCTGAAGAAGGACTATTCCATGGAGTTAGTTACTTCTAAGTTAGAAACAGACGGAGAATATTACACAATAAACTATTACTAGAACTATTTATGTCTGCTCGTCCATCGCCATAAATATTGAGGGTTTCCCGTTTAAAAACAAAATTTGAGCGTTGTTTTCATAAAATAATTTGAAAAATAACAGTTAATAAGAGTTAATTGACGGGGGCAGGTTGAGACAGTGGGAGGTGGATAATGCTGGTTCATGATCGCAACCAATGGGAGACTTATGTGTTAGCAATATTGAACCTTCGGGTTTTACTACCTTTAGTAAATATTATGCTGTAAGGATTAATGAACCCAATAATCATATAAATTTCAAGTAGACAATAACTTCAAGAGGGTACTTAGAATAATGATATAGTGTTCAATACACCATACACGTCAGATTCTTATATGAAGGAAACATAATAAATTCAGTTAAATACTGAACATTACTTCGTTGCTTATTAAATTATCAATTTAATGACCAATTTACACATTAATATAATACCTTCTTAATCTTATCTCTTAGTCAAAACTATTTGTGTGTGTACATTTTAGAAACTTATATTCCTCGTCTTTTAACATTTACAATGGCAGAAGCGTGGTAGAAAGTTCACATTCCCACATTTACGTATAGTTAAACCTGTTGCCGTGATGTATCTTCCCAGCATTCCATTGATATGATGAATCTAGACTGCAGCTTCCTTTCATAAGCCCCAGTGGCAAACTCACTTGAAGAATATCAGAGGCTCGCCTATGTAGACCCTTCTTCCCGCTGCTAATGCTGCTGCATTTTGCTTACACGAAGTTATAGAATGTTTTATGAGCTCGTACAAGTCTATCGTAAATTATGAAGTATGAGAAGGCAGGAGGCGATATGCACCAGATAATCGTGCTTGTTAAGCAACGTCTTGGAATGAAGAAGGAAAAAAGGTAGCATTATTGAAGACTACTAATATCTTTGCAATATTATTACTGTCTCGGTTTTGTAACGTGTTCAAACGATGCGTCATAGATTGGTATTATTATTAATGACGGCGTTTTACTAAAACGAAGAACAGAGATCGCTTTGCTTGACTGCCTTGCACGACAAGCCGGTATCCTTTCTATTTTGTGATGTTAGCATCTGTATTGACAGTTATCAGCATCTTCATACATTTTTAAAGACGTTCGTACCTATAAATGTATCTGTTTCTGAAAACAAAGAATTTTGCTTTCTTGCTTAGTCATATAGAAAACTGCATCTCTGTGCTATAATTTTATATCAGCCTGACATATAAGCCTACATAAAAGATGATGGCTGAAATAAGGTACCGAGATTACGTAAAATTCTGTATCATTTGAATTTCGTGATAGAAATGTCATAAATTTATTAATTTCAGTAGTTAAGAACAGAAATATCATTTCGATAATACGACATTTATTCTCGTAACTGCAGTCACTTTAATTGTAAATATTTTTGTCTTCAAACGGATATTAGTCTAATTATCGCTTATTGAATAAATTAACGTCGCTGGAACGTTGTAAGCTGCTCAACGTACTACAGATGTAGATACACTTGGGTATTTGGAAGGTCGGGTCACAGTACAGTTCCCGCATATCCTCATGGGTATGAAAGCCTCTATTTATCATCCCCTAGACATCCTTGCGGAAGCTGGGCACGACTCACGATGCAGTGTTCTCGGCTCGTAAACAAATACACACATCTCTGACATCTCATGGGACGAATTCACATAGCTGTTGAGTGGTCATAAGTAACGTCAGGTTTCCAGGATGTATCATAACTCAGTTTTACGCCGTCCTTGAAATTATATTAACATTACTAGTATAGTCATACATACATTATTAGATGAAATACAATAATTTCATAATCACAGAACACATTAACTGTTTAGCACTTCCAAGGCGACTAACCGGTGACCTTTAAGGCGATATTACCAAATAACAGAAGATAGTGATTTAAGGTGGAGAGAGACGCAAATCTGCCCCGGTTGCAAACCACAAAGGACCCCATTAACCACAGTCACGAAATATCCTCATATTAATAAAATAAATGGATGTTGTGAGGATGAAACAGACTATAGACTGCGAATGGAATAACGTCGCGAAATATAAATGCTTGTAACTTATTAAAAATAATTATAAAAATTTCTGTCACAGATTTATTCTTCGTTTCATAAACTAAAGGAGTGTATACAGATCCTTAAAATTGTATTGGACGGAAAAATTTCTAATTTAAGCTATAGTGCAGATTTTCATAAAAATCGGTCAACTGATTCAAATATTGTATATACAAAAAAGGCAGGCACTGTCACGTTGACATTCATGCCTGATTATACTTATAAAATACGTAAATTAAAAGCGGAGGAGATACGCAATGGAATTCTTCTCTCAAAATTCACCCAACTTAAAACATTTGACACGTTGTATATCAGAATGAAGCACATTCATGCCAGAAAATAACTCGTAATCTGTGCAATGCCTATTGCGTCATCACCTGATATAATTCAGAAGCCCTGGTATGGCGAGGCGCCTCCTAATGTGACATTAATGTGGGCCAGCATTTGTGTTATGGCCTGTAACATATTCATCTAACAGCAACATGCCACACTCTGGTAGCTGTGGCATTCTACACAGAGATTCCAAGTTCGTGCACGCCATAAAACCTATTGTGTCTGCTAAACGGTAAAATATTTTACTTGACAATGTTATTCTTCTGGGCTGAGTCGTCGTGCAGAACTGAGTCCACACGGCGTCACAACCAAAGAACAACATCATCACCTTCACCGCTGTGAAAATCTCATAACAAACACATTTTAGTTCCACTGTGAATATTTTTGCTTCAAATCCTGGACTAATTATCATTACCATGGATTCTTTAAAGTTTTGTCACAATAGCTGATTCGTCAGCTCCCGAAATTCCAATAAAACCGATAGCTTTGGAGAAGTGAAAGACGTTTTATTGGGGTGGGGGGGGGGGGGGGGGGGAGAATTATTTCCCCAGACTTTCCCAAGATTTACTCTTAAATTAGTGTGATATGACGTACGTAGTAGTTTCAGACAGACAGCATAATTTCAGTTTTAAGATGGTTTACTATAATTTACAGTACGATCATCCGAGATAATTTAAAAAGATAATATAGACAGATAATTAATTAGATGGCCTCCACAGAAAATGGGTAATTATGATTAACTTAAATCGGGATGCATTCATGATAAGCACATAGAAGCAACTTGGGCCTTAAGAACAAGTCAGAATTTTCATGAAGACTGGAAATCCAAGGAAACATCTGTTTAGATGGCTGGTCGTAGGAATTTCAAAATACATATTTACATACTGGTAAACGTCAGCGGGTTGACCGGTTTCCGCTTAGGATATATTCGCCTACTTATCAAGAGAGTTGGCTTATAAAGACAACGGTGCTGAGGACCATCACTGAGTTTCTGAATCTTCGATGAAGCCTGTCAATTTTATTGGATATTATACAGTGTCTGAGCAAAAATATCAAATTTCATGTCATTGGTTGCTAATGATTTTCCGCATGGGCACGAAGGATATCCAGCAGGTAGGCTACACGTGAAAATATTATATCGAGTATCGTGAAAAAAAAATATACAGTGTGGCAATAACCTCAAGTAGAAATTTCTCATAAGGAAACAAGTCTGGTAAACAACGAAAGGAGGACGGCACTGCGATCGAAATTTCTCATCCGGAACATCTGACTCTACACGACACACTACCCCTTACTGTTTAACATTGTTCTTGTGGTCAGAACAAAACGTACGCGGGAGACTTATGACATTTTCATATCTATTTCATTGAAATAATAGTTGTAAGAACAAGTTCGTGTTGTGTAGTAATGTTGAAATGGCACTCATTTTGGACTTCCTTCCATGTTTATATCAACTAGACGTGGTGGATTCGGGACTAATGGCAAGCAATTATTATGTTGCGGTTTTCTCTTTGAGCAGTTTAGCACGACATGATACGACGGAGAATTTACGTGTGATCCAATTCATACAACAAAACCCAATATGGTATTCATTTGCGTTTACTTCAACATAGGTTTCTCTCCCTCAACAACAAACTTTCACTAAGAAACGTGAATACACGTCCATGTTTTTCACCGCATTCTTCAGCCAGTAAGTGTACATCTTCAGGAGCGAAGTAAATTAGGGCTGATACAATTAACTAATTTTCTAGCTCTATGGAGCATAGCTGTTATTTAAAAGAATACAACCATTCAGCTTTTCTAGAAATTTATCAAACCTTAATGCTCATTACCGTGTTCACAAGAGCTCGTCATTGGTCCCTATCGTGAGTCAGATTAAATACACACCTTAAGATCTAGTTTCATGCTAAGTGAGATTTTACTTTCTCACGGTGGCGATTATGAATATGACTTGTCTTCTTGGATGTTACGCTGTGTAGTCTCGTAGAAACTGACCGACGTTTCAGAGGGTCTTTTAATGGTGGCATTAAGCACCTCTAAAACTTCGGCCAGTTTCTACGAGATTACACGATTCAACTTCCCAGAACACATCTTCAGTTTAATGCTATTCTTCTGACTATACAGGATGATTCGAAAGGTTAGAGCCAAACTGAAGGAGCGTATAGAGGGACTCAGAGAGAACAACTTTCGAATAGGAATCCACGTCCTCCGAAGTTATCCTAAGTCAGTCGAGGCCATTGAAGGCAGAGAAGTCTGATAACATACCGCTTAAATAATCGTACTTTGCTATTCTCCTACTAGATTAATTTTGTTTTTTATTAATGTACAAGAATTACATTAGCAATCTTACAAACCAAAATACGTTTATTTCAGCGGTATGTTATCAGACTTCAATACCTTCAATGGCCTCGACTGACTCAGGATAACTTCGGACGACATGGATTCCTATTCGAAAGTTCTTCTCTCTTAGTCCCTCTATACGCTTCTTCAGTTTCTCTCTAACCTTTTGAATCATCCTGTATATAGGTCTCCCATGCAGTCTCTTCGCTTCAGTGTTTTAATGGAATTCTGCGTGATTTTCGCAACTTTCCAGTGCGTACTATATGGCCATTTCATCCTCCTTGATGTCTCTAAACTAATGTTATTTGGTGACCAGTAGAAATTATGAGAATAAGACTCATTCCTTTTTACCTTTCACTGTTACTTCTTAGGTTTAAATATTCTACGCACGGCCTTGTTTTCATGTACCCTCATTGTATGGCATTTCTTAATATGAGATACCTTGTTTAAGTTCGTGCTATTTCAAAGAAATAATTTATTAGATTGTGAGTTAATTTGTATCTCCGAGTAAAGGCGTGCGGCCAGCAGCCATGTCGTTGCAGAGCAGTAATTTAAACACATACAGGTGGGTCATATACTTTGATAAAATATTTGCCTGTTTTAATGAAGAGCGCAGAACCACGACAGTGTCTATAAAACGTTGTTCTTATTCCATTAACAAAATAACATCCTGCGTGATTTTAGCCATCTAAACCCCCGTCAATTTCTTACCGAATGTCAAACCAGATACAAAAAAAGCTATAAACATAGCGTTAAACAAATCATGTTAATTCAATGGTAATATGATTTGTGGTACTAAATTTATGATTAAATACAGGACCACGAAACTAGATTATTGAGGAAGTCGGAGTGCGACAAGGGAAAATAAATTTCTATCAGTGGCAAGAGAACGGCTATTATGAGTAATTACGAATTCGATGCATGACATGTTTATATGTTCAGATACATGTACTTTCATTTGATGGAACAACAAGACATTAGAATATACTTTATATAAATTGGTTCAATATAAGCTTATAAAAAATTTAACGTTATCAATCTCTTCCCCACAAAGTAACACAGCTCTTAGAGCATGTGGATCTAGGCCAAAGATTGCTATCCGGCTATAAAAACGGAGCTGATGATATATCATATGTGACGGGCCAAACTTTAACATTTAGAATCAAGAAACTGATGAGGGAGGTCAATGAAAAGCGATAGTAGAATTAACTGCCACGCCTCTAACATTTACTGGGATACTGGGAACGACCCGTTCTTCAGTGCCGTGAGTATCTGCGTGTCCCAACCTTTCGTTGGCTTGATCTATAGACATTCGGTAGGACTCCTTGGACGAGGGATTGGCCCGTCGCAAGGTCTCTACCTGGACACAGGACACGCGGACAAACATCCATGGCTTGAGTGGGATTCGAACCCAGTGACCAAGCGGCACAAGGCCCGCGCCTCAGACCGCGCGGCCACTGCGGACCCCTCTAACATTTAACAGGCTTGATATTCATTCATTAGGAAATATAACTAGTTTTCAAAATGCCTAAACTTATTATAATTTGCTCTTAAGTTATGTAATCACAGTGTTTCAGCTACACATGTCGTCTAACTTCAAAAGATATAGGAAGATGACAATGATTAGTGAGCAGATACGAATGTAGGACATAATTGTGATCTAATCGTAACTAAATGGAGATAAGTGGTCAGCTTCACGCCCCGGAAGCTTTAACCCCGAGGAAAAAATCCACTACAGAACCTACAAGTGGTTTGTAGAGGGGTGGGGGTAGGAAGAACCGGTCTGGACGTTGTGACGTCGAGAAAAATCCTTAATCGAATCGCAGTAGTACGGCCCGTAGCCTAGCCATTGTACCGACGAGGTATTCCAGTTCACTGATAAAATGATGTGTTTTCTTTCATTGCGCTTCGCAGATATTGCGGGTTTTTTTACAAATTGAAGGTTTGTGGCAACCCTGCGTCGAGCAAGTCTATCCGCGCCATTTTTCCAACAGCATGTGCTCACTTCGTGTCTCTGTGTCACATTTAGGTAATTCTCTCAATGTTCTCTCATTGTTTTTTAGACATAATGTTATTGCACACTTAATAGACTAAAGTATAGTGTGAACATAACTTTTATATGCACTGAGAAATCAAAAAATTCGTGTGACTCGCTTTATTGCCGTGGTCTGGAACCTAACCCGCAATATCTCCGAGGTATGCCTGTATATAGTATCTTAGAAACGAGTAAATTAACGGCAGTTGATACAACAGTCAATGAATATTGAAATGGGACAGTGGTTTCATGATAGAAAGAGGTCCTTCTGTGTTTAAAAATTGGCAACGTGCGTACGAAAGAGGTTGGACACACTAACCCGGAAGGAGATCGTGTATCCCTCGCTGTAGTGGTTATGTCAAAGTCAGGATGTAGCCCAATAAAAGCTTCTTCTAAATATAACGTACGGGAAGCATCTGTCGCCGCAGTGTCAAAGGTTGCAAACCACAGACAGGACTATATTCACATTCGCCACAACTTTTATTTCGTTTTCTAAAGTTTCCTTACGTCACTGTCCGATAACTTATATTTCAATGGATAATAAACTTAATTTAACTTCATCATATTGCCGAGGTGGTTTCTTCAAAATTACACCTCGTTCGCCTTTCTGTGTCGATGCGTAATGTTGAAGTGGGAAGAAAGAGGAAGCTACTACTAGCTTATTTCTTTTAATTATTAATTTAAAACTAAATATTTAGGCGGTGTATGTGTTTTTTGTTTGCAGAGTGATACACTCTCTGAAATAGAAATCAATAGTTTGGAATTTTCCAAAACCGATAGTGATGTACGCGTACAGCTGGTTTCATGTGGTTTTCCTCTGCCTTACATTAATTAGAATTATGTGTGTCAGAAATGCATTCAGTAAAGGCACCAAATTAAAACATGAATTAATGTTACTGACTTTTCTGACACGTATGACTAGGTTAAAAGATTTCTATGGTACACGAGTCGGTAAAGTAGGAAAGATCATATGCAAATTGGAGTACATTCATGTTTCTTTTCTTTTAATGCATGTTACATTCCCACAAATACTCTTTAAAGTTGCACTAGTTATTACTCAATTATATGTTTAAAAAATTCCGTGTGAAACTTATGCCATGTGCGACTGAAAATGGACGCTGTATTATGCAGATTGTGGCATATGAAAGAGAATGTCTAACTGTAAAGCACACGCTGTCCGGTAACTATTTTTTAACCAGCATAAAGTAATTGGCAGTATTCTCACTAACATTATCACTATATTTTTGCTGCATTGGTGAGGATAAAAGTGCGAGGAAAGCAGTTGATTTTATTTTTCCGTGATTCATTACTCATTGACACTATTTTTAAAGGTCCCGAGTTCGAATCTAACTGCAGACAATTCTATTCAAAAAAAGACGCATACTGCGGAAGCGCTTTTATTTCATAAAGCAGTAAGTTACTTACAAAATATGAATTTGTATGTTACAAATGACCAAGAATCTTTAACAAGATGTTCAGGATCTGAGTTTCAACCACTGATATCATTCATCCGGGCAGAGACTCAATTAGATATAATAATAATATATTTGGTTTAGAACTATATACAGAGATCTGTGGTCGCCTAACACCAGGTTTTCACGGCCACAGTCCTTACATACGTAGCACTATTAGCACTACTGCTTACTACAACTATTCACTAATGCTACTCTACATGACTATTCCTTAATCCCTAATACTATTTACATAACTCTTTCGTATTGTTCTCGTGCCTTCTACCCCAGTGACAGTTCTAAATTCCTAATTTTGACCTGTCTTTTACATCTTACTTTGTACAGAAAATTCCCTACATCCCTGACCTCCGTGTCATTCGTAGTGCTTAAAATTTTCTTGAAGGCCAACTCTTCACCAACGGTGAACCACTTGTTCCTCAGGAGCTGTTCCCTCCACCTCCCGGTTTCCGTACACTTTAATAGTATGTGAATCTCGCTTTCTGTCGCCCCACATAAAGGGCATATTTTTTCATCCATGCCCCCCCTCATCCCTCTCAGCTTCCAAATACCCGCTCTGAACCATGCCCATCCCTCCCTCTCCACCCTCGTACAGCAACCAATGTAACCCTGTCTACCCAATATAACATAGAGTAGATGGTCTCTCGGCTTCGGACCGAGGAAAGCGACACGAGACTCTTGAATATAAGGTTGGGTAGACCCTAAATCTATTCTTGACTTTGTTGCGAAGAGAAAAATGCCTTCCTCTGTCCTTATTGTCAAACCCATAAAAATACTCTGTACTAACACCACAATAACACGAATCAATCAGGATAATTCAATGCAGCAAATAGGCTACAAACTCTACCAAGCAACAGTTTTACTGTATAACATATGCAGTTGATAAAGCTAAGTTAAATCTATGCTAGAAAGTGTACAAGAAACTTGATATATACTTGGGAATCACACACCGCCTTTGTACGCAACGGAGCTCTACTGGCGTGGCAGAGACGAGGTGTACGTTACAGAAGCCAACAGCAACCATCCCCGTGGCTTAATTTGTTGCAGTTCGTATCATGGAGACCAATTCTGAGCCAGGAGCAAGCAGACATGTCTTTCCCAAGGCTCGTCGTTTTCTAACCAACTAATTGGCGTCTACCAAATATGATGGAAGACTAAATAATAGCCGTGCAGCTACGGCTATCTCTTTGCTGGTGTTCTATGTCAAGCAGATCCAGTTATAAAAGAGTGTTTCATGAGATGCTTTCCTGCATTCATGGATTACAATTTCTGTCACACGGATATTAGTAATTTTCCGTTTAAATAAGCGAGTTATAAGTTGGGGGAATACATTGATGATTAATACCGAAGCTGAAAATGTTTACATTAATTATACTTGTTAAAATTATAACTGTAGATCCATTACAAAATTATTTAATGTATTCACACTTATGAATTTAAGCAGATATAAGTGAAAAAGACACGTAGCATGTACATAAGAGATGTATAAAATATCATTTACCGAACACAAAACACTGGTGAATGGAAAAATTGACGTAGTTATGACAAAAATAATACTTTTATGTGCTTGTTATAGTGACCCATAATTTAAAGCACGTACTGTCTTGGGTGCTCAAACAATGGGTTCGAATCCCACTCTAATCGTGGACGTATGTCGGCTTCTATCTGTGTGTGCTGTCCAGCATAGACAGGGCCCCTAATACAGTCCGATTCTACTTATTTTACAGAAGGATTCGCAGTTTTGAAAGCTAAATATTAATTAGAACAGACCGTGTCCCAAGAAAGAGGAATAATTTTGTGTGAATTTCTCATATAAAATAAATTAAATAGGGAATTAAAATAACAAATAATTGATTAAAAGCACGCCTACTCTATATTCTTGGAACGGCATTTTACAAAATTACTGACTGAGCCATTTAAAAAGTAAATGGAAATACATGAGAATCTAAAGAGTGAAACTATTATACACTTAGAGAAAGAGTAGATTTACTTATTGAAATAATAAATTAAATGTAAAGAAAAACAACGATTACAACACGTATTAACTTTGTTATGTTTAAGAAAGAATTTTGTGTGTACGTTAAATTCCATGTCCAACCATCTTCTTTAGAAAGTGTTATAAAACCCTCCATGTGCTATTTAAATTCGCTTTCTCGAGTCGAGTCTACATTTTACTATAATGTTACAATTGGCGTATTAATCGTCATCGTTGGAGTTACACCACTTCTCCCCTATGCCAGAAACTCTTTTTTTAAGTTCTCCTTCCAACTGTGTAAGTGTGATTTCTGTATGCCGTTTAGTTTTTATTAAATAAATTTGAAACCGCTAAGATTATTCATCGCCCTGATGACGGAGGCAGTATGACCTCCGAAACGGTGGTTAACATCGACCAGACTACACAGCGCAACGACCCAGAAGACAGAAATCTTCATCGCCCTGATGACGGAGGCAGTATGACCTCCGAAACGGTGGTTAACATCGACCAGACTACACAGCGCAACGACCCAGAAGACAGAAATCTTCATCGCCCTGATGACGGAGGCAGTATGACCTCCGAAACGGTGGTTAACATCGACCAGACTACACAGCGCAACGACCCAGAAGACAGAAATCTTCATACTCACCGCTGTGAAAACCTCAAATCTTACATTATTCATATTCTCCCGCTTTCTTCCCGCCATTTGTCCTCGTGTTTTAACTAATGTTGCGCTCCAGAGTTAACCGCCTCAAAACCATTCCTTGCTCGATGTACAGAAGAGCTGTGTTAATGTAGGAAACCGTCTATGTATTAGAGCTATACCTGCTGTATACCAACATTCCTGATGTTGCTTCTACTAAAGAATGCATCATGGCGGCACTGCGCTGACTCGGCAGTAATGTTCGATGATGAGAAAGCAGCATAAGATACGGGTGTGATGCGATTGTGGGAAAACATCACAACCAACCACGTTTTTGTGACGACATAATTCCGGATTACGATGCGACACGCAACAATGACTACTGACGCTTACAAAACTGTCACAGTCACTACGAAACCTTTCAACAATTTCCGAATAACACAAGTGAAAAATAAAGTTGTTTGTTTGCTTAACTAAGCCACATAACATGAACTGGCATTATTAACCTTAGCACTAGACAGTCTACATAACAACCCGCCCGCTTTAACCACGGAGAAGAAGTTATGTCAATATAAAAGCCGTTCTGGTCGCAGTGGCGAAAAATACCTTGTCGAACCTCGTTCATCCAGTCTGTAACTCTGTCGCTATAAGGACCTAGCACACGAGGAATACAGGTTATTTATTCAATTAATTTTCCCCTATTTACTCCGGAAGGTACGACTTATTTTAATTGAAATGAATAAGTAGTACACTGGTGTATTTTATTCTAAACGCATGGACATACACAAATGGACAGATGAAAATTTCATATCCGCCTACACTGAGCCAAAATGGGAAACCTGTACGTTTTATATTTTATTCAATGACTTCAAAAGCTAAGATTATGTAACGTCGAATGATAGGAAGATTAATGAATTAGAAATGATGCAGAGGGAAGAGGTCGTCGCTGATTTAAGTTGCTATCCCTGCATATGCCTTAGGAGGAGACAGAAGAAAGCCACATTAATCCTGTCTGGTTCAAGATTTGAAACGGGAAACACCAAAAATAAAAAAAAAATTGATAACCACTTGAGCGCAACGTTGTATGATACCTAGACTTAGGCAGGAGGATAATATTAAAATGGATCAAAGGAAATAGGTTGTGAGAATGTGGCGTTGATATAAATGGCTCAGGATGGAGACCAGTGGCGAGCTCTTGTAAGCGAGGTTTTGAACATTAATGTTCCATAAAAGCGGCTGTGAGGTCTTTGCTTCATAGGACAAATCAGTTAATCAGCCAACGAACAATGCACACCCGCGGCGTTCAAGAACAAGGAACGGGCAAATACACTTCATCAAGACTCAAACCTAGGACTACGTACAGATGCCAGTCGTAATCAGCGAAGACCCAGAAGCGGGGAGAAATATTATTGTTGAACATATCAAAGTGGCACTGCGGCAGGGTTTTCTCCGGGTCCTTCAGTTTTAACCTTCAATTTCGATCCACAGCTTTTCCATATTTACTCATATCATATAGGGGATGGACAAAGTAGCCCTTAGCGGCCCAATTCCACATACACAAAGACTCACCCTATCGCAACGATAAGATAAAACGAGTAGTTCAGAAGCAGACGCACTGACATAAGATGGAGAATCGTTAATAACTTTAATGTCATCTCCCGCTTTACATTTTTTTAATTTTTCTACAGATTCAGAAATGTAAATTTGTAATTACCGTTGTTATGAGACCATGACTGTACGAATGACCAGTCACTTGTTTCATTTATACCATTTTATTAACTGTAGCAAATGGAGACTCACCTCTTCAGATGCAGGTCAGTTGTAGGCCCAATCATTTCTTTGCCGTTTGTTCATGGCGGTTTCTCTTGAGCTGACTGGTAAACTTTGCCAACTTCTACAGATCTCGTGTTCAGCTGCAATTAATGAATTAATTATTGTTGGAATAAATTAATATAAGGAAGACAATGAATGTTGGGAAAATGCTCGTGAAATAATAAATGCATAAAGATTTGACAAACAAATCTCACGGAAAGTTTTCGCTTCAAACAGGCTACTAAATTCAAACACGTGTTTTAACGAACCTCAGTTGAGTTTCGATCTGGTATGCCTGTTAATAGATTATAGTAAGTTAGCTTATGATTTGGTCCAATGGCGAGCTTTCGAAGTAACAATAACGAGCCTTTTTGTTCCATCACACAAAGGAATTAGTTTTTTGGACGGTTATGTAGCCACTCAAGTAATCGGCCAGACAGCCAGTTACATTTATGATAGCACAATGATGTATGAAACATAATTCTCCCATGTCAAGTCTTTAGCAGTAAATCCTGTAACTGATCACAAGAAGACAGACAGACTGAATAATACAATAAATCTTCACAACCTTTCAAACATGGTTTCTTCGGAACACCCTGTTTTATTAAAAATTTATATATATCTTTAAGATTCACTGTGTCAATGGTACAGCGTCGATATTTCAACACACAGTTTAATGAAACGTGTAATTTACTCTGTACACCACAAAATTCTTTGAAGTTACGTCCAAGATCCGTCAGTCTCGAAGGCAATGCATGTCAGTGTAGTTGTAACATACCGCACAGCATTGAAAGGTTAAAATAATTTTTCGGGATGGAAATTCTAATTGGGTTAAATCGAAAATTAACATTTCTTAATTTCGCGTCCGAAGACATAAGTATTACAAAAAACTTTACAAATCTTAGACGCTGCTTTCTTCAATTCAAAATTTTAATAAAATTTATACACCATGGTTCTGTGGGAGTGAGGTAATAATTTCAACTATGGACACTGTCATTTTTAAGAAGCTAGTAGTGGCTCAGTTATTTACGAATTTACCGTCTTTCACAAAACCGAAGATTCATTAAATTGCTCATATTAGCCTGCCACTGGATCCAGTACTGTACCAGATGAAGCCAGTCCACACCCAAGAAATAGTTTCTGAAAATCCATTGTAATATTATGCTGCCCGGGTCTTCGAAGTGGTCTGTTAACTTCAGAGTTTTCGTCTAGAATTTTGTATAACCTACGTATTTTATATTTGTGTAGGAAATTCCGATTACTTATAATGCTCTAAAAGATGATATATTATTAACAGTTGGTTTCATGTTGGCCATTAAGACTTTTTACGTTCGTTTCTATCGTATACCATTTTATGAGAGTTTCCGCCATTGAATCTCAATCCTTGGCTGTGTTCGTCGAGGTAATTAGTGTTTATCGGTGAGATTTATGACAACTAAGAGAAGACAAGAACTTAAATGATTAAACTGTTCCGTGACATGTAGCTTAAAGTAGGTAACTTGACTCACTGCAATCTTTGCAGGTAATGAAAATAAAAAAAGAACGCGCAAAAATATGACTTTGTCCCATAAAGGGACAGGCTGGATATGATTTATGAAAGCCATTTCTTGTGTTGTTGTGTCTTAATCTAAGTAACTGTCTAATACGCACTATTTACTCTATTTTTCACTTATTTTAACATTCAGTTACTCCACATTTTGCCTACGGAATGTATTTAAAAATTCATGTCATTTTCAGAATAAACAGCGATTATTTTCCTAAAGAACATTAACAAACCGATATTTGTAATGGAAAAGTGTTGTTTTTTTCATTGGGGCAAGCACTTAACTTCATATATTACTTAGATTCTGTTCGATGTAGTTAGTTACATCACTGGAAGAAACCGACCTTTTATGTACGAGCAACAGGTTTCTTGTCTTCCTCATTTACACCCCATTTGATTAATCCATATAAACGCAGGGGTAACACAGGCGACGTTTAAAGCTTTCTTTAGCAGTGGGTCACTCTTAAATACTGAACAAACTGCATGGGGAAGGCTGTACTAAACAGCGTACTTCCAGAGCCCGATACAAATATTTCAGACCTCAATGTATCTGTTACTTCACTAATAAACTATTTAACTATAATAATAATAATTAAGTGGTGAATAGATGGAATAATAATACCAAATGACAGGAATG
This sequence comes from Zootermopsis nevadensis, assembly GCF_000696155.1. The sequence goes on along the minus strand of NW_019059851.1, from coordinate 554,677 downwards.
TAATTACGAAGAAAGCGGAGAAGATCTTGAAATACACCGAATGTGGAAAGTGAAAGCAAAAGTAATTCCAATAATTATAGGAGCAACTGGAACTCTCTTCAAATCACTTAGAAAATATTTGGCCAACATTCCGGGCGAACACAACATCAAGGAACTGCAGAGAACTGCCATTTTAGGATCTTCATACATCATTCGAAAGACGCTGTCGTAACATATGTAGTCAGCTCTAATAATAAAACTATGTAATACAAATAACACGTATTAAAAACAAAATATATTTCTGAAATAGCTGCTGCATTATGTACCTTAGGGACAAGGTCTGTCTCAGGTACATGGAAGTACATACCCTATAAAGTGGTGAATAGATTGGATAATAATAATAATGAAAGTGTATCCTGAATTACATTTTAACAATTTCAGTTGGCACCACATTAAATATTTTCAAGACGAGTTTCTTGACGCACACACGATCAACTTTCTTTTTTGTTCAAATAATTTCTTCGCATTACTTTGAAAGAAATTTGTGTAATAATGTACATATAATTTTACATATCGTTGTACGTAACTTCACAGTACTCTCAAAAGTTTAATATTAAGTAATAACAAACTTTCGAGGATTTATATAAGTTCTTCCAGTGGTTAAACTGCCACACATTATTTATAGATGACAGATTTATACGAGGCTCGAGAGCCTGTCTGGGAAGCAGTTTACATGTAAAATCAATGTATGTTCTAGTCTCTGATTTTGCAACCACACAAATCACGATACTGTTGTAAAAAACATAGAAGTTAAATGAGAGTGTAAGGTTAACGTTAAAGTACCAAGAATTTTTTTTCTTTTGAAATAGTACTATGAACTATAAAGACAGCATCTAACAGAGTTTCAATGACCACAGAGCATGTAAGATGCCACACACTAAAAAATTGCATGTAAAAACAACAAATGGAATAACCAGGTATTCATTAAACTGAAACAGTACACTGGCATCATTACCTTTGTCAGAGCTGGCCTCGTTTCATTATGACTGGCGATACAGACTTTCGTGTGTACGGAATCAGATTGTGTAGAACGAAGCATTGCGTATGTCAAATGTTTCTTGTCGTTCTTGTTTTTGCCTGCAGATGGCATTAAAACCGCACGCTGTTAATGACAAGACCAACACAGCAGATTGCAATAAGTAAGTGGATAGAAATAAAATTCAAGCATCTACCTTGTGTATTTCCTACAAACAGGCGAATAAGCGCTAGTATTTATTCACCTTGAATTCCTTAAAGTTTTGTTTATTTCCTTAATTGCGTGGGAAAAATAAATATTTTTTATAGATTCTTCCTGTTTTGGAGCCACACAAACGAGATTAAATGATCACTTTGGTAATATTTGGAGCGACGAAAATGTTGGTTTATTGATTCATATAACTCATCGCAAGCTTCATTGACCGTGAGGCCTACAAGTTGAACGGTCAATTATTTATAAACTTGGAAAAAATGAGGTGGAATGAAGTGGTCATAGAGGTCTTAGGGGTATTTATATATAATAGTTGCGATAATGAACATATATTTTTCGACTTGTCTGTCCGCATAAGTTCAGAGACACTAGGATTTACATAAAATTTTATAATGGAATTTTACTAAAACTTATCTAAGCGTCGTAAGACCTATCGATACCTTCTCAAGACTGCATAATACAGCAATGAGAGGGCACAATCGCACTTCGAAAAAATTAGAACCCACGAATACAGTGATTGGCCACTACGAAATGAAATTTAATTGACCTGAATTTTATCAAGTGAAGGTAATGGATACCCTCAGCTCGGCATAAGACAGAAGTTGTGACAGAACAGGGCTACTGTTTTGCAGGTTTTAGTGAAGTGGTAGACGGATAACAGCATTTAAATTATGGTCTAACAGGCAAAAATCGAAGTAGCTGATGATAAATTTGTTCAGCACATTTTTTTGTAAGTAAGGACTGCGTGGATTACCCGAATATTGAACCCGGACTTTTCAGCTGGTAAACGAACTTCGAAATGTAAAATATAAATTCATATATTTTATTCAGTACATGAAATGCAAATAATTCAAAATGATACTTCTTCGAAGTTAAAGTGGATATCACTGATTCTTAAAACCACCCTCACAACACGGGTTTCCTGATTCCAGTAATTCTGAATTTTCAACTGAATTCGTCAACATAATAACAGTGGGTCTATTAAACAGAATTAAACAATTCGTAACTGCTGCTAATGTTAGCAATTTTATAACAGAGAACTCGGTGTCCACTAATTTGGACGCAAGCGAAGTCTGCGTTTTTGTTGACTCAGATGCTATGATCACACAGACAAGAGACCGGAGTAGCCCCATCGTTAAGGAAGGTGAGTTGCTGGTTTTTGGGAGGTCCTCGCCTTCTCCTCGGCCGTTTTCACAC